>QJNZ01000334.1:0-94512 GCA_004155055.1 Monosporascus sp. CRB-8-3 | reverse complement strand
CGTGTTACGAATGGCACACCATCTTCGTTAGAAAATATTATAACTCGAGAACCGAGTTGTTTTGCGGGATGAACAAGGCGGAAATACCGAGTGAATTGCCATTGCTGGGGGGGCAGGGGGAGTCGACATAGGAAAAGAAGCCTCGAAAAACCCCCCCGGCCGGCAGCAAACGAAGCCGCGGGCACATCCACCGAAGGGTCCCATATTTGTATGTATGTATGTAGTAGAAGGTGGAGCTTAATGGGATAAGCAATTGATGCTTGATTGCTTGCTTGATTAGGTACGTACCCAAGCTAGATCAAGGTCTCTATTGGTCCATTGGACTCTGGGCCTTTGGAGCTCTCCCAGCAATCGAAAGATGCCAAAATTTTATGAGGTAGCGCCGTCAAGTACGTATCGTATCGTATCATTCCCCAATTGACGTCTCTTGCCGGTACCTGTCATCACCATCGTCATCATCATCCTCGGTATCCGTGCTCGAAGCCTCGGACCGGTCCCTGGGGGTCTCTCTTCTAAGGTTCTTCCTGCTAATCCGACTCGACTCCTCCCTCGCCTTGGCTGGAGCCCGCCCGATCCATATAAGCCCGGCCGCATACATCATACATGATGGTGGGAGGCGGCAGTCCGCGAACAGTGGCCGATGCCACGCGCTTTACGGCGAGCACGCCGCACGCCAACGCGAAATCCTCGCCGTCCCCTGCTACTGCCGTCCCCGGTGGTGCTCCTTCCTCCTCCTCGTCTCCGGCGATGACGCAGCAGAAGCAGGGATCCTCATCGACCCACCAACCGCAGCAGAGGAGGATGCCGCCGCCGGGCATGCCGCAGAAGCAGTCGCAGACCGAGACCATCGAGGAGCGCGTGCGACGGTTGCGGGCGGCCCACCTGGCCGCCAAGCAGCACGACATCTCCCGATTCGACAAGGTCGTCAATGCGTCGCGGAAGTACTTCGACGCCGCCCACAAGTTCACGGTCATGGGGTTGATAGGCTTCAGCGGTACGTTAACTAACTGATTAACTGCCCAGCCTCGGTCCTCCTCAGCTTCCTATCACCCGACCCAGCGCCCGGTAGTGCCCTCCGCTAACTCGAGAGCGCTTTTTCCTTGTCGCAAACAGGCCTCGCCCTCCTCGTCACCGTCTACGCGACCGCCGACATGATGATGTACAACCGCAAGCGGCGCAACGAGTTCTTCGCGCTGCAGAAGCAGTTCAAGGAGGACGGTCTCGAGGCCGCCCGACTCGCCTACATGACGGGCAATGCGTCCGAGGAGCAGATCGCCATGGTCGAGGACGCCACGGCCAGGGCCAAGCAGGCCGGCATCTCGCTGCCGCCCCTGCTCTCGGCCCCACAGGCCCCCGCCCCCGCCGGCGGCTGGGAACAGACGTCATCATCCGCATTCGCGGACCTCGACAACAGCAGCAGCAGCACGCCGCGCTCGGCCTGGCCCGGCGAGGCCATTGTCGACAGCAGCATGTCGAGCGTGGGCGAGGCGTCAGGAGAGTCCAAGAAGAAAGGTGGCCTCACGGCGTGGTTGTTCAGCGGGCTGAAGAAGGAGGAGACCCGCGATGAGCCGGCGCCGCTGAGCTTCGGCCGGGAGGAGGCGGCGGCGAGCGCCCGGTCCACTACGGAAAACGTGATGAGGGCTGTCGACGAGTCGCAGCACGCGCTCCGCAACAAGGCGAAGGCTACGTACGAGCACGAGAGGGAGAACCAGAGGCGCGGGGGCCCGCTGGACCAGGTCGGCCTGGACGCCGCGTCGGCGGCGGCGAAGGGCGAGGGGAAGAAGGGCTGGCTGTGGTGAGTGCGGCACAATATATGCAGCACAACCTAGCATAGCAGGAACGACATGTCGGACATGTCATGACCTGTATACATCCACCATTTGGTGCAGCAGCCGGGGCTGGTTCGTCCTCAGGAGAGGAGGGACTGTATCATAGCTGTAAGTAAAGGGGGGGAGGGTGTGGAGCAATGCATAGAAACCCGGCGCATTTGGATTAGAAATTTCTAGCCCCTCTGCTATGATTCACAAGACTCGTCAAGTCTAAGCTTATGACTCGACTCGAGGTCACGTCGCACTTCCAGGATTGGTGAATACGCAGTGCATCTCCCTCAGAAACAACCCATGACGGGCAGGCCTTGGTCGTATAGTCGAGCCGTTCTTATACATCCAGTAGCTGAATACAAAAGTTGGATGGCATCGGTACCACGTGATTATTCCCATAGAAAGCATTGAGGGTTATGGTTATCCAACCTTAATTATTTTCGGTTGAACATTATATGAATCTGAACGGCTTGAGAAAGGGGGGGGCAGGGGGATATTTAAGCGCAACACCTCTGCCATCGAGGGCATGTCACTCCTCTTAAGTTTCGAAGTCTCAATCACGGTATGCAAGCCGACATGCGAGGAATCATTCGAGGAAGCATGCGGTCCCCTCCGTTATTACTATGTTTCTATAAAAAAGCAAACTCGCTGAGGCTAATATGCCATAGTTGCCCTCCTTTAAACGCCCTGACGTGCCCTCGTACCGTTACACCGGTGGGAAAGAGACGCGTTTGCTGGCCTATGAGGCTGTTTTATACCCTCCAGTTGATGCTCGATAACACGCTTAAAACACGACTGAAAATAAAATAATACATAGCGAGTGTGACAGGGTATAGCAAGAAAAGAGCGGATCCTCAGGGTGTCGAACTCTGGCGGGAAGTAACGTAACGATGGCTATATGCAAAAAGTGGAAAATAACGCCCTGGCTTCGTGCGCAGAGCAGGCCCATCCCTTTACCGTTTCCTCTATGATAATCTTCTCGTGTCAAAAATAGGTCGTCCTCGAGGGCGTTGCTTGATTTTGCGGACAGGCAAACATCCGTAACCACTTTTCCGTGTTAGAGATCACGTCCGAGTCGGCTGCCGAGGTCGAGCTTCGGTCCCATTGGCCGCCCCTCCGCGCCCCCAGGAGGGGAGAGCAACGCTCTTCGAAAGTGGCGGATATTTCAGCGTCCTGAGCATGTCTGCTTCGATGATCCCGCCTATCGTAGAAACTCGCATATGGTCTTTTCTGTCTGTAGGCCACCAAAGGCTCTAGACGTGGGCGGGCGTTCGCTCTTCCCCGCTCCGAAGGCCCAGCCATTCCGTCCCTGCGCAAGGTAGTCAGCATTACACAGTCAGTGTCCGAGCTGACGCCGGCCATGCCATCGAACCATGTATGCCTGATGCCTCCATCCCCGTACTAGGAGACAATGATGTGGTTGAAATGCCCAGGGATCTTCATGCGGCACTTTTCACAATCAGCTCGGTACCCTATACTGAACGACTTCTTCATGCCGGGCTGCAACGTCCAACTGTTGAGGGTGTGTTTGCTGCGGCAATGGCCAAACTTGCCCCTGGGGGAGGGCGATGCCGGCGCGGAAGTTGGGGTCGCAGCATCGGCATCCGCCATGCCGGCGTCGGCGTCCACGACGTCCGCGACCTGCGGGGGCGTCGTCTGGATGTTGGGATGAAGGAGCATGGCCACCGGGTTCGTCGAGTGGGGCAGATGAGGCAGGTAGGGTCTCTGCAGATTGGCCATGGCAGGCGAGCAGGACGAGTCCAGGACCATCCCGGGAGTGCTGGGAGTGTCTTCACCACCGCACTCGCTTATGGGCGACGGGAGACGTCTGTCTTGCACCATCGACCACTCGGCGGTTCCTCCCAGCGAACGCGGCACGGAGTTGTTCCGTCTTGAGGTGAATCCGGCATTGTTTTCTAATGTGGCATTCGCAACCTGGTTGGCTGCATGGACGGACTGGTTCGTCGGCGCCCAGCTGTTTCCTCGCACCTGGGCCGCAAACGTACAATGGATTGGGGTAGGAATCCTTCCGGTCATGCTTGGGTCCGACTGGGAGGGTGCTGGTGCCAGGTTCTGTGGCGCATAGCTATCGTCCGCCATCATGTCTGTGTCCCTATCCACATCCATAGGAGGGTTCGGCGAATGCTGCTGGGACTGGTCCGGATCCGAGGACCACTTCTGGGATTCGGAACCGGAAGACGTGACGGTGTTTGGTGATAGGTGAGGAGCAGGGAAACCCGGAGGATCGGTGCATCGCTTTTGAGTAGGAGACGTTCTAAAGGGCAGTGACTGAAGACGTTTCTGTTTACGGGGTCGGGTTAGCCGGACATTGCTCAGCATATGGTTGAGTTGCTTGTATTGACAGTCATGGTCTGCCGACGCTGACGATAACCAGCCACGCAGGACTGGCGATAGGTGAGGGAGGGAAGCGGATGGACTGACATTTCGATGTTCGGTGAAGCCCATGCCGCTCCCACCACAGGTGCTGATACCCTCGTACTCGTCCTCCTCTCTAGACCTCTTCCGGGCCGGTTCTGGCCACTGGGACTCGAACATGACAGGCTGCCGGGTTAATTATGGAAGTTACCACTAGTGCGAAGACGAAGATGAAGAACCTAAGGCCTGGGCCTGAGAGCTGGGAACTACTAAAATGGATGGATGACAGGTTGTTGCTCAGGATGACGATAAGAGAGGGATATGCTGGAAGACTATGCTGGCTTGAAGAGAAAAAATATGAACAGAACAAGGGAGGGCTAACAAGATATTGTCAATGCGTATGTGTGGCCCCGTGCGGCAGTCAGGATTCGGAGGCAGTGTTTTGCGCGGGGAAGGCAGAGGTCGTTGGGGTCATTCAAGACCAACCCCGGTGGTTTATTATCTCCAGCCGGGGACTCGCGATCTTGGTTCCCCTCGAGTCAGGTAGGTAAAAAGAGGTATATGCATTGGGATGTAGAGGTATACCGAGGTAAGATAGGAAGGTGTAGGTGGAAATGTGCATCCAATGCTGGTGGTTGGTTGCGACTCCCCTCTGATGATGCTCCTAAGGTCCCAAGGTGGGGGGGGTTGTTGGTTTTGACAAATGCCGATCTTTTAAAGACGGTGACACCCTCCAGGCCTTTAGGCTGGGGCCTTTCAGGTATGTGCTAACCGAACAGGAAAGCTTCGTTCTCTTTCTCTCTCTCTCTCTCGTGTGCGCGCGTCTTTTAGGTCAATGCGATCGATTAAATTCACATTGGAAGAGACGACGTTGATGGATGCTGATATGTAAGGTTCCTCCAGGCAGCTGCTGAATTAACTGATACAGTAGTTCTTGTTTTTCCTGGGTAAGACGTAACTCTTTGAACCTCTCTCCTCAACGACCAGAACGCAGGAGACGGACAAGGAGGATGGGAATCACCGCAAGGGAACAGAATGGTAGATAGGAATGACTCGTCCCAGTCAAGACCGGGATGCAAATTATCAACGCTGTCAGATATGCACAAAGTATATTACTATATGGCGTTTAAGAAGAAATCGAAAAGGGATAACGAAACGAACCGACTATGGGATCCCCGATCTCTCAGCTGCATGACGATGGCTTTTCCCGCTCTGGTGCCCCGGTGCTCTGGCATTAGATTATCATACCGTACCTAGTAGGGAAGTGGAGTCCCACTTAGGGGATCGCTCACGATGCCAAGAAGGGGTTCCCGAGTGCCATCTTTATAAACCCACCACCGTTGGAGCAAGCACCAAAGGAAGGAATGGGCCCATGGCCTGGTGAGGTTGCGTGACGTGAGACGTCTTTTGCCTTATTATAAAGTACCTATATAGGCTGTCAGTTGGAGACTGCATAATAAGTTACAGCAGATTCACGACTAGGTACACCACAACTGCCTGGAAGCATAGAGCACGCTATGATTCCCGTCTGACCGCCACGGGGTCTATGAGCTAAAAATAAAAACCACCCCAAACAATACGAATTGACGAACGCCTAGCATCATACAGGTAGGTTACCATGCGTTTCAGGATTGCTCCGTACCCCTCAGGCGCTCCTCGGAACCCGGATGGTTATGCATGCTTCGACATACGCAAGAATTCAACCAGCCACAGAGCCAGCTGCGATTTCACACCTTGACATCATTAGCTAACGTTAGTCTTGTCTAACACAGCACTATGTCCCACTAAATGGCCGCATGAAACCAGCCAGGAGGATGTCGAGAATATGTCTGGCGCGGTCTTTATTACGCAGCGACCCCTGTGTTATAGACAGTCTATGTACGGTTTGCTCCTAAATCTACGTCACTACGGCGCTGGTCGATCTCCTTCGTCTTCAAGGGACACCACGCAAGGAGACAGAATCACAACTTGGATGTCGCCAACGCCGATCTAATATAGCCGTCCCAAGCCTCGGCATGTCTCCCGCCATCCTTCCTTGCTGCGACGTTGATGGGTAGCTGCTCGGTCTACTTCATCAGTGTCTCGTATGCATTACCATCCTTCATCCCGATTGCACTTGATAATGCAGCGTCGGTTAAGTCCCACGCGTCAGTGAGTCCGATCGCCTCCGGCAGCAGGTCATCGAGGAGACTGCTTATGGCATCCCGGATGGCATCCAGCTGAGTGTCTGAGAGAAACCCGTCCTCGACGAATGACAGGGCGTCCGTGGAATGCGGGTTCGTGATCGTCGAGAGCGCGAAGACCGATCTTAGTTTGCATAAGACCTTACTAACCGCGACATCTTTGACCCTCTCCGTGGCCTCGATGAAGTCCCGAAGCACTAGGTATTCGACGCGTGCCCTCGCCGCCGAGGTTAACAGTACGATATGCTGGTTCCAAACTTGCGCCTTCGTCTCCCCGATCTTCAACCCCTGGACTAGTCTGGAGTCTGCCTTGCCAATTAGGTATTGAGCACGATGCTGGAAAATTAGAAGCTGTGTGCTCGAATCCGTGGGGTCGATCAAGCATGCGTCGGAACACTTCTCCGTGAAAGGAGAGACGAGGTATGTCAGGTCGTCTGGGGAGCTCAGCCTTCGAGGGCCTACCACCAAACCCCCGCATCCATTTCATCAGGTATATGGCGGTCTGTTGCAAAAGGATATGGGCATCTCCTTCCCCCGTATACATCACCGCGAGAGACTGTACGATATCCGGCAAGCCAGAATTGAGGAAATACCCATGGCCACCACATATCCTTCTGCAATCCTCTGCGCCGTCCAGGGCTATAACCGACGACCAGGCTTTAACCCCCGCGGTCAGGGCGTGGGCGGACTGCATGGTGCTAAAATCACCCTCCGCTCCCCGTTTCTCAAAGTCGCGCTGAGCGGCTTCGCAGGGTCGCGAAGCAAAGAGAATCGCATAGCCTTTGCTAGAGTCGTTAGTAGGCGGTAATGTTGACCCCTGTATCGTATTATGGCGACCTCGGTACCAGGTGCGTCCTCGCTGTATGTGAAGTTCCCCTGTTTTCCGACTGTCGAGAACCGGATAGCGATGGTTACCGCCGCGGCGAGTTGTATCGAGGTGACATGGGCCATTTTGGAGCGGGTGACCAACATAGTCCCGTAGGCAGCCTTTTCATGGACGTTGGCCCTCCTCGCGTAGGTTCCATCTCTGGCCACAGAAGCTTGTGCAGAAAGCATGCTATCTCTAGGAATGACAACGTCGTTCAAACGGGCAAATCCGTTATCGTTCTGATTGTGGCTGAGCTTGGGGCCAATGTCACCTAGTTCGATACCCCCGAATGCCTCTCCCATCTCGATGTCGTGCAGCTGTACCATGAAGGGGTGTACTCCGCAATCTTTGCCCTTGGTGATGAGGCGCGCCATGACAACCCCGTGCGAGACGGCGAAGTCCATAGCTCCCGGCCAGAACTTGGTACTAGACAGCGTTGGCGTGTTGAGCAAGAAGCAGTCCCGCGACTCATCGAGAGTTGCCGTCGTCTCCAACCCTCTCACAAACGTGCCATGGCCAAGTTCTGTCTGCATATACGCGCCGCTGATCTGCCCCTTCGTCGCCGGCACGAGCCACCTCGACTTCTGCTCGGGCGAGGCCATCAGCTCCAGCATCTTGATGAACATAGAAGTCGACAAACCAAAGGGGCTGTTGAAGAGCGTGAACCGCGGTGTCATCCAGTCGAAGAAGTCGTGGCCGGACTTGGCCCGATCGTCCCACGCCGCCTTGCCCATCCTCAACCCATTGATGTACAGGTCCTCGCGGCTCGTCTTCGCGTACTGCTGGGGAATCCGCGAAGTGTCTGATGTGCCGAGTGCCGCCTCGACTCGAGTCCCACGCCTCACGTCTACGGCGTACTGTGTCCGCATCGCCGTAGATGACCCGAGTCAAGGCTTCAACGTCGAAGCTCGCCCTTGACCGGGCCTCGGCCATCATCTCGGTCTGGGAAAGCGAGGCTTCGCGCTTACTCGCCATGGTGTGCACTGTGCGTGTGGCCCTGGCCATATGCTCCTTCTTGAAGACATAGTAAAACTCAGACTGGAGACGCGTCCCCACCCTGCACAATTTGCTGCCCCCACCCCAAAGATGTAGGTGAACTCAATCTAGAGAGTAGATGGGCATAAGAAGGGTGGATGTAACAGTTCTGAAGCTCTCTCCGGAATTCTTTTCACGTATATTGTCGAGAACAACTGTAAGCTTCACGCGGCGTTGGGACCAGACACTATATTCAGATTATTTTCGTTTTACAAACCGCAACCGAAACAGCCGTTCCAAGATGAGTTCCTTTTCGAAGCGATCGGCGGCCGACAGGCAGTTTACGACCAAGAAGCCCAGGTTGTCAGATATCGACTCTAACAACCAACTCATCGGTTTCCGTGATGAGTATCCGGACGACTCGGTCTCCAGAGACGAGATAGCACCCTCTATAGTTGAGTCGATCGAGGCGGGCGACATTGCAACGATTGAGAATATCAGTCAAGCTGCCAAACCCGACGAAGACCAGCTAGACCCCGAGTTCGAAGTCAAGCTCGAAGTAGAGGATGAGCCGCATGACGCTAACCGCGAGCAACAGAAAACTCGAATCAAAGAGATGCTCAACCTGCCCCTCAATGAGGGTTTCGGAGCCATGTTCGATGGAATTAAAGACCGAATGCTACAGAAAGAGATCCGAGATTTCTTCCATTACCACAACCATAATGCCCAGAGCAAGCAAAAGGCCGGCGAAGATCTTGACGCTTTTCTCAAGAGACCAGTCAGACAAGGATGGGCGGACCATGCCCCCCGGCTAACCCAGATCCGGGACTTGTTTGTGTCTACCGTGGAGCGACTCTCAGACGAGAGTATCGACCGTCATCTGCTGGTCAAGCCGTCCGGTCGATTGAATGCTGTTCTGACGATGCAATGGCCTTACCCAACCTCCAGGACAGCAAGGCGATGTACGGTCATGTCATGGATAATACTAATCCGTGTCTCAGGTTCCAGCACCGCAAGATGGGCTGGAGTCCCTACGTCCGGACACAGGATACAACCCCACTCCGCGAGCATTATGCCAAACTGGCGTTCAGTGGAGCGAAGCCGTTAAGAACTGGGACGAGGTAGAACCGGAGACTCGTGCCTTGGCCAGAACAATGAAACACCATCAGAACACCAAGGTTACCGTATTCCATCGAAGGAATGATTTTACCAACTTCCGAGATCTGGCCCCCCTGGACGATACCCTGGAATTGGTCAGGGTCGATCTCGATCCTCCCTTCGAGACACAACATTACAACCAGGCCCCGTTTCTGATAGTTGTCAGAGAAAAAGGAACCTATGACATAAAAGCAACTGCTATTTTTCCTTTACCATAGCATGAAGTTTTCTTTACCCCACTAATCCGGTCTCGGCTGCGTACCACGATGCGCTCCTTAATGCCATATGTGAGGGCGCCGGTGTCAAAGTGGAGACGTTCGATTGCTACCTAACACGAGCCGAGCAGTCTAACGGTAAGGTTTCTGTCCGGATGCGTGCCACGGAAGGTATGTCTTTGCGCCGTAAAGAGACACAGCCTAGGGCGGAACTCATGCCAGAAGATGATGTTCTTCGAATCTTCGCCAAACTATTTAATAATCCGAGGATCGCTTCGAAAATCCCCGAAGTCGACCCAACAGGGAGCTACCTTAGAAGAGTCGTTAAGTACTATGTCGACAAGAGCCGCACCATTCAAAGCTCTGCTGCCTGGGTTGGGACCGAGGGGCATCGACGTACGGCGGCCTGCAGAGGCAAGGGTCTTGCTAAGATTAAGGAAATACATGTTACTAATGAATTGAAAGCCAGCGAAGTGGCCCAGAGAAGCTTTGCTGCCGGACGAAATGCCCTAACCGAGTCTAGGGCCGCTGGAACTAATATTAAAGATGATCGGGCAAAGAAGCCCGAAGCCTTGCTAGCCACCAAAGCGGTTACCGATTCTCGGGCCAAACCAGAGAACAAGAGGTCGCAGTATGAAAAGAACTCTTGCGCTAATGTCGACAAGTTCGATACCCTGAATTCTAATACACAAAGCGCGGTCATGTGTGCCACTGTTTTCTGGTTCAGTCCACCCCATCCGCTGGGCTTGCACTATGAGGGAGACGGACGTGAAGACTGTCCAGGGAACGACAACACTGTCGACCACCCGGCGGTGTTCTTTCCGCATGGGAAACACACCCCAAAGGCAAAGCATTGAGATAGAAGTTGGAGGCTTCAGAAGCTGCCCTCCGTACTGCACAGCAGGATACTTAGATTCTCTTTCGGCGACGATAGAAGAACCATCGAGCTATCCAGCGATTGGAATCAGCTTACTGGGATTCACAGGCTCGGCTGGTATCTAGACCATGAAGCACAACCGGTTACGGCTCCGGCCAATAGCGTGGAGAGATACTTGGTCCCTGTGTCCCGTTGCGGCTGCGGCCAAGACTTGGAAAGACTCAGGGGGCTTTGCGAGTAAAACCGTCTGTGGCTAAGGCCTATGACTTGGCAAGCTCCAAGGCCACCGTCTCAAGCCGAAACCCGTCTACGGCTACGGCCGTGGGTTTGAAGAGATTTGGGTGGCTTCTATGAGAGTCAACCCGGTCTGCGGCTCCGGCCCAGCCATGGAAAGGCTTGACTTCTCGGGAGCCACGGTCCCGCCACCGGGTGCGGGTTACACTGCTTGTATTGGCAAATGTTTTTCATTGCGTCCTCCAGTTTACTGGGGACACGAAGAAGAGCGAGAGTCCACAATAGTCTCAGCTTACTCAAGACCGCACAAGCTGATGGCTTGAGAAGGAATGTTTATACTTGTGGGCGGTTTCCATCGCGAGCGAACCCCGTTCGCGGCTACGGCTAAAGACTTGGAAAATTTCAGTACCTTGTGCCACGAACCACGGTGGTTTATCCCCACAGGCTCCATCCAATCACTGATCGTTTGCCACGCCGCGGCCCCATCCTAGCCGAGACGTAGCACTTCCTTGCAGTCGAGCGCACTCCTGATGTAAACCCCGGCCGAAAACTCTGAATATATAAGCCCCTAGCAGAGCAAACAACCCAACCCCTGTTCTAGACAGCGCGGAGAGGCCCGGTTAGCTCAATTGGATAGTAGCATTGGACTTTTATTCTAAGAGCTTTCACGGAGTGGAAAATCCAAAGGTTGCGGGTTCGATCCCCGCATCGGGCGGCTTTCTTCTGATTTTTGCCTGTTCTTTTTAGATTATCAAACTTTTTTATCTTTACGGTTTGTGAATAGTAAATCTCTCAGAGCTCCTTAGGAACTCGAGAAATCTTGGTTAAGACAAAGGTCGAATAGCATATCTTCTCGGGCGCCATAAGGTCACACAGTAACCGGTACTTCGATTTGGGCCGTGCTCTGAAATAGATGGAAACATCGTACCCACTCAAATAACACCAAATAGACGGTTTGTGGAGTACAATGCTGTTTTAAGTTAGCGCTATTGCCGCTACTGGTTACTATGTGACCAAATAGCACCAGAGGAGATACTTTGCAGTTCGCATCCCCAAATCAGGTACGCTGCGTCCAGCGCCCCCTTCCGATAACCTAGATTGAATGGTGTCACTCACTAGGAGGCAGCTGCACAGCGCTCACTATGCTATATACGTCTAGGAAGCCAAAGAGCAGTGAGCCCACTCGTGGTGCGGGGATCCACTGATGTAGGGCTTCGGAAAGGAATAACGTTGTTCCTGGATATCCCTATTTTCACGAGGTGCCAATATTTGTGAGAAGTGGCCTTTAATCCCCGAAGGGCTTCCGCCGTCCGAGTCCCAGATCGCCCAGCTTGAGGCGGCCCCGTCGCCCAGGCGACACGCCGCAGCCCCTACCTTCATGTGCGATCGCCTTGAAGTTCTGCAGGAGCATTGAAAGCGAATAAAGGCGTCTAGGGCAGTCAAATGTGTGTATTCAAATTGGATGACGAGCTGTCCTAAAGATTTGGGACTTGGGGAGTCCTTATATAAACATGAATACCGTGTCCTAGTTCCTTATATCGTATGCACCTTAACCTGTGTCGATCGTTCCCCTTCGGATAAGCTATGTCCTCATAGCGAAGCCAACTATCCTATATAGCCCTTGATCTTAGTAAATAAGTTGTACTATTCGTATATTAGTTTTTTTACACCTGCTACCGTTCCGTTATTATTTTAATTACCTTATAACATTTATTTATTATCTTTAATTAACTTAATAATATAATATTATTTAATTATAAAAAAAATCTATATAATTTTACGATCGCCTTAAAGTTCTGCAGGAGTATTAAAAGCGAATAAAGGCGTTTAGGGCAGTTAAATGTATGTATTTAAATTAAATAACGAGCTGTTCTAAAGATTTAAGACTTGGGGAATCCTTACCTTAGCTAGCTCAGGCCTCTTCCTAGCTCGTTTTCCGATTTCTTTAAAGTTACTTAAGTACCGTTTTATAACGCTAATAATTAACCAATTAAATCCCAAATACCCGTAACGAGCTAACGAGGCCTAAGTTGTAATTACGCGAAAACGCTTTCGTTTAATAGATTTATTTTTTCAGAAAAACGAAAATCTGTAATAACTTAATAATAAAACATTTCCTATAATTATATATATATTCTTACAATTACTTCGATTATAGTTTATTATCAATATTATTTTAGTTTTAATTAAAACCCGTTTACCACTTTTAAACTTTAACGTATTTATTAATTATAACCCGAACTTATTACGTTATCCTTGTTTTTTTTAAAGTACGACAAATTCGAATTTTCCCAATTTTATAAAATTACGCCTTTAAAATAAAATATACGTACGCGTACATTACATTTTTGGTATTAACATAAAACAATTAATATAACGTTTAAAAATTTTATTCGTAATTGGATTTTTTATAATAATATAGGCCGATTACATAATTTAACCGCTTAAATTAACTGGTTAATTAACGTATTAAAAAAAAACGAATACGTAATAGGTTATTAGTATACGAAAATTGGTAAAAGTTTATAATTCCTATTAAGTAAAACCTTTTTATACGAAAATATTACAATATATTACATAGTAAGTTTATAGCTTTTACAAAAAGCCCCGGATTCCGCCGTTTCCCGGAAAATTTATTACTTGATGTCGATACGATTTATATTACCTTAGACGAAAATAAACGATTTATAAAAATGCTAATTTTTAATTGGTTTAAGTTTTTAAATTAGGTAATTATATACCTAAGGAAAAAATAGCAATTGTATAGTACAAAACGGAAAACGAAACGGTTTTATAATAATAATAATCCGGAAATTTTTATATATCTTTTTTTTATAATTTTAGTTATTATAATTAGGATAATTTCCAAAATTAATAATAATTATTTACCTTATTTATTAAGCAAATTTCTATTATTTTCGGATATATTACGGAATAGGATTGATATGTTAAAAAGGTTGGGTATTTACGAAAGTTATTATACGTTAAATAAAGATGTAAACCGATTGTGAAAAGAAGTTAAAGTAACCGTATTAATTTTTTTATAATAATACGGTTTTAATTAAAATAAATTATATTTTACCGTTAGGTATAACAGAACGATATCGTATTTTAATACGATAACTTTAATGTTTAGGATTATATTTATAATATAACGTTTTAATATGGTTTTATTATACGGAATATTATTATTGCCTTTATTTGTTATTATAACCGTATTTTTAAAGGAAAATTAAAACAGTTTATATTTTATTTTAATTAATATTATAAGATAGAATAGTTTTACGAAATATTATAACAATATTTAATATTACTTAATATTTCCCGTTAGTTCGTAATTAATATTATCCGGATTTTATTTCCTGCTTTTATTAATATATTTTATAAACGTAATAAATAAAAATTTCCCGATTTTCCCAAATTAAAACGTATACCATATAATAAACGCCGTTCGATTTCGTTAAATATAATTAATAAAAACAAAAATACTATCGACGGTACCTATAACGTTTATTAAAAATTTTTCCAAATAATATGTAAATTTAAAAAAAAAAAAATTTTATCGATTTTTAAAATACCTTTATCTTATTTATGGAAATTAGAAAATAATTAATTATATCCGGAAAATATAGGTTAATTAAATTAAAACAACCGATTTATATAATAAAAAACGGTAATTTCTTTCCGTTTCTATTTTATTTCATATATAGATAAATTTTTTACTTATATTTATACGTACTTATTAATTTAATAATATAAACGGAATATATATAATATAAACAATTTTAAAGGTAAACCGTTAATTTTTAAATAAGATAACGTAATTATATTAAAAATTACCGAAGTTTTATTTATTTAAGCCTTTTATCCTTTATATATATAACGTTCGTATATTTACGTTATTTTTACAAAAATTACATATTTAATACGAATTATTTATAAAGGAAATATTTAACGTATACGGAGTTATTAAAAATACTTTAATCGAAATTTTTTTTTCGAAAACGCAATTTACCGAGTTTATAAAGTATATATACTCCCGGTTATTTATTACCGAGTTCGAGATTATTACGTATAATATGGTTTCTAAATATTTTAGTTGTGTTAGATGAATAAGGGAAGTATTACGGGGTTTTAATTAAAACGCGTTAATAAATAGGGATCTTTCTAATAAAGATTTTTTATTGTTATTTGTTAACAGTACGTTACCTAATAATATAAATAACTTAACAAATAGCTTATAAGTATTTCGTTTTTTAATTAGGGAATATAACTTATTTATATTATTTTCTAAGCGGCGTAGTTTTAATTAAAGCGTGCCGAATAAGGCCTTTTTATCGAATAGCCGTAAAGCTGGAAATATTTTTAATACGGAAGATATTCCGTAAGGCGATGATTTTTTCGACTTTATTAAAGATAATAATTAACCGTTAATTAATATTGTTTCTATTAATAAAGAATTTTAAAGTTATTACCGTTTCCTTTAAAAAGCCTAGGTTTATTTATGTTTTTTATATATTATACAATATAATAATGTTAGTTATATTAAACGGCTAATACCGATATTATTATTCCTTTTTTATAAGGCCGGCTAATTTAATTACAGTAAAGAAATGTTTTATTTTAATTAAATATTACGTTTTACAGTATTAAATTAAATATTTATTAATTCGATCCTAATATTAAGTCTGGCTTTGATAAAATTTAAGGAAAAAATATAAAAAATATTTAATCGAAAAAGCAAATATTATAATTTATAGCTTGCTAATAACTTCCGCCAGTTAAAAAATAATATATATAATATTAATATTGTATTTTTCCGAGATTCGTTTTTAATTAGGTATTGCATTTCCTTATAACGCGAATTTTATACCCGTTATACTTTTTCGTAAGATAGGCGTTATATTATTCGAAACTTTCGTAACGAAATCTTCAAACGCATTTATTTTTTATTTCGTAATTTTTAATTTATTAAAAAATACTTATCTCGGATTAAAAAAAATAGTTAAAAATCCAAAAATATTTTAACCGCCGGCCGTAAAGTTATAAAAACTAAGTTTGTTAATTTTAATAATACCATACCTATTATTAACGACAAAAATAAGCTTAACTAGTTAAATACGGCAAAGGACGAAAATTAATTTATAAATAACCTTAATACAGTTGCCCGAAAAATTTTTAATATTAAATTCGTTAAAGATAATTTGGTTTCAGACGACCGTAATATTTTATATATAGAAGAAAATTATAATCCTATAATGCAAATTATAAATAACTTAATAAACGGTCCTAATTAAAGCGGTCCGCCTTTGTTATTATCGTTATCGGATAAGCAAAATAAAAACTTATCGAACGAAAACGAACTGCTGTTATAACTTTTTATTTCCTTGTTATTTTTATATCTTATTAAAATTAATACGGGGATTTTACTATACTTTTAATATTAATACAACTAGGTATATTACGTAATTTTAATTAACTATATTTTATTTATATATTTTATTTATAATAATGTTATATAAATTTTTCGTATTAAAATAAACTAACGTATTAATAATATCGTATTACTTATAACTAAATATATCGTATAATTTCGTATTAACCTATATATCTTATTTATACCTAACTTACTAACTAACGTTTTTACGTATTTACTAAGATTTTTTCGTTTTATTCTGCCCTTTTTCGCATATTATCGTAACCTATATATTAATAACTCCTTTTACATTTTCGGGACCTAAGATTTTATTCGTTTTAAATACAATATTTACGTTTAAATTTCCTTAAAAATCTTTATTTAAATTATATAACAATACCGAATATTTAAAAATTACGTATAAACATTCCATACCGCGTGCCTATACGCAATTTATATATTTATCGCCCGTATAATTCCGTAAACTATAACATTTATAAAACGGCTATATAATATATATTTCCTAACTAATCGGCCCGGCCTATAAAATCATAAACCTTTTCTCGTATCGTTTATAAGGTACTCGGTTTATATATCTTTTTCGCTAAATTATAAAAACCGTAATTAATCGAAAATCCGTAATTAACTTAATAATTTAATAACTTATAAAGCCGGTATAATTTACTATAAGGTAAATCTTATTTTACCGGTTATTACTATTTAAAATATTCCGAATTATATTATTAATATTTAATACTTATATAAATATTACGCTTTTATATAATAAAAAGTCCTATTTATAATATAAACCTTTCGTAATACCGTTAAATTCGTAAATTTTAATTAATTATAAGATTTTCCTAATTAATATATATTTTTATTAATATTAAAACGTAAAATATTTATAACCTTCCAATTTTCCCTTATATTAATATAACCTTATAATATATACCTGGTATTTAAAATTAACTACGCATAATATATATTTTCCATAAAAAATATCCTATATCTTAAAATAATCGAATATTATATAAATAATATAAAAACGTTTTAATTAAAATAAAACCTTAAAGTACGTTATGCCGTAAGTTTTAATAATAGTTCCTGCTATTTTTTAAATTAAGTTTTCGTTACTTATTTTTAAAGTTATTCTAATAATAGTTACAACTATTTATAAAATCGGCTTTTCGTTACCCGTTTTTAAAATTATTCTAATAATAATTCCGGTTATTTATAAAATCGGTTTTTTATTACTTATCCGTAAAGTTATTTTTAAAAGGTATTATTAACAAATTTAATTATCTTTTTTTATTTAACCGGAAATTTAAAGTTTACCGGGCCTATTTAGTATTTAATATTTACAATATCATTAACAGCTATATCTAATATATCGGTAAAGTTATTTATATTCCGTATTATAATAAATATATAAAGGTATATATTATAATAAAAATTTTAAATATTAAATAAAAAAAAAGTAAATTAATAATAATTATTATATTACAAATAAATTAAATTTAGGTATTATAATATAATAAAATATAGAAAAGTTTATAAAATAATTATAAAGTAAATAGTTATAAAATAAATAATAATAAATATTAAATAATTATAACAGTTTTATTTAATATATATTTAATTAAAGGAATTTTATAAATTACATTAAGCAATTTATAATAAAGCAAAAAATATCGTATAATTTACATACGGTTATTAGTTTTTTCCTTATATATTATTGCTTTATTATAAGAAAAAACATTAATAATTTTTAAGTTAATATCTAATAACTTATATAAACCTAATTATTTACACACTTACAACTATACAATCCTAAAGTTTGTATATATTTTAATCCTGATTATATATATTACTTTCGGATTTCCTTATAACCCGTTAATTATCCGTAAGCTTTATTTATATACCATAAATCCTTTTATATTTTATACTATTACTAACAATACACCCGGATACTACTTAATATACGAATTTTACCTTATTCCATATATCTTATATCTTATATTTTTATTTTTAATTTTAATTAATTTAAAACAAAACCGGTAAACATATATTATCCCCAGATTTCCTATTTATTATTACTTTTTATATAATACCTAATATTAAACAATTATTATAATAACATTACTACCGTTTAATAAAATAAAATACGGCAATTATGTCCGTAATTTATATAACTATATAACAAAAAATTAAAACATATATAAAAATATAAATATTATTAAATTAACTTTCGATACAATTTATATTAATTACAATACTAATTTCCCCAGGTTAACCCCAGTTATATATACCATCCTTTTAAACTTTATACCAACTAAAAAATTATCTTTAATTACTATTACAAAATTATTTAACAAAATTACGGTATTATAAAATCTTAATAAAACGGAATTTAGTAAAATATACTAAAAAACATAATTTACTTACCGTTATATATACCTTAACGCATATTTTACTAACGATAATATCAAAATTACATTTAAATAAATATTCGGAAACCTTAATTACATATATATAACCTACAAAACGTTAATAAAAAACGTATTTATATATAACAACGGCTTCTAATTCCCGTTTTTACCAAACCCAAAAAAAATAACAAAATAACATAAAGTTTTATTCGTTTTTTTTATTATACCAAAATATAACAATAAAGTCGACGATACAAAAAAAATAAATCATTAGATAATAAATTTTTAAAACTGCGAAATAAATATTTTCCATATCATAAATTTAACCGGCGCTTATTTTTTAAAAACCCGTATAATTTAAACCGTTTAACATTTTCGAATATTTATGCACGATAATAATTTACATAATATAAATAATACCAAAGATATAATAATTTCGTAATCCCGATTAGAAATACAAAACCGCAATACATCGTATAATATATACTATATAAACGTTATCTTTATAATATTAAACGAAAAAAAAGTTTATAATTATAATTACTTAATTAACGATTAAATAACTATATATAAAAATTAAATTCGAAAATACCGTAATATATTCGGTACTAATTCCGAAAATTTTAATAACTATTTAAAATATCTTACTATTATTATACGGATATAGGATTTTAAAACAAAAAACTTCCAACTTTTACCCGGGGCCCTAGCTATACCGATAAAAAAAAAAGGTAGCACCAAAAAAAAAAAAAAATCGTACCCCTATACGTTATTTATCTCGGATAACGAAATCTTAAAAACCGTAACCCGAAACACCGGTAAACCTTAAATCACCGGGAAAAACGTAACAAAATCCTAATTAAAATTTACTACGAAATCGGAATCCTAAACATTTTAAATTAATACCTAAAAAAAAACGGATACCGGAACAACTATATACGTAACGAATAAATAACCTTCTTAATATTAACGAAAAATCATCTATATTATCTATTTACCCGCATAATCGATCCCCTACATTAACTAATCGACCTAAGCCAAAATACCTTAAAAGTTAAAAAAAATAAAAATATTTCAAAAGCTAATATAACGAACTTAAAAAAAAAAAACCGGAAAACAAAATTTAAAAAATTCTAATTCGGTATAATAAATCGAAAACTATAAATTAAAAAAGAATATTTATTAATAACTGCAATAAATTTTAATTCAAAATACATAATATATATATTCGTTAATTTTCCCAATTTAAAAAATCTATTAAATATCTACTATAACATATAATTAATCCGGATTAAAAAAAACTAATATTTATATATAATTTAACGTATTAAAAATTAACGAAAATAACAAATATAATAAATAAATAATATTATTAATAACTTCAATTAACATTACGTAAATACATACATTTATCGCGCCCTAAAACCATAATACCATATCAAAACCGAACGCATTTTTTACTATACATCCTAATTAAAGCTATCTAAACCTCGTTTTTTACTTTTTAACCTAATATCATAACTAACCTCCAACTTACCACTATTACTATCATCGGATAAATACCGTTTACTTCTAACGCATAACTCCCTAACCTCAACAGGGACTACTACCTTAAATCCAGCTTCCGATATATTATTCAAAACGTTAAACTATATATTATCATGTTTTAATAACCCCGGCGATTCCGGTAACAATATAAAAATAAACAAACTATATAAATATAAATACGGTAACGAAAACGTAATTAACAAATTAAAAATATTAAAAAATAATAAATTCCGTACCGATATTATAAATAACGGAAATAAAACAAATTCCTAATTAAAATCGTTTAATATACCGTAAGTTATACATATAACTATAAACGTTATTATAACCGGGATTATAACTTTAAGTTACAAAAACATATAAACCGTATACCGGGTTAATATTTAAATTACTAGGTTTATTATTAAATTATTAGTTATTAATTTAAATCGGGCAATTATATGTAATATACCCTAATTAAGATCCGGCATAATTTACGGCAGCCTTACGATTTTTTCCGAAATTTATTAAATTTATAACGTAATAATAATCCGTAACTTATATAAATCGGTCCGAAATATAAGAATATAACGCCTTTACTTTCAATTAAGCAAATTACGCCGTTTGCAAAAAGTTTCCCGTATTTTCCGTAAAATAATAAATACGGCTTTTTTGTAAATTAAACGTAACGTAAATAAAAAACGGTTTTTTAAAACGTTCCAATACTACCATTTATTAAATCCGGAAACCGTCTTAATTAATTCAACTACGCTTTAAACTAAATAAAAACCTTAAGTTTCGTTTAATTTTTTTAAAAACGTATTAAATAAAAACCGTTTAAATTTAATAGAAATAAATATTCACTTTACCTTTTTATTATTAAACGGAAATAACCGCATAGAAAATAACTTATTTGCCTGTTATTTATATTAGGATTTTATTATTTTCTAAATAACCGTTTTTAGTAAACCGGCTTTTAATTATTTTTACGTAAATATTTTTAGATTTGGAAATTCGGATATATAAATAAAATCAGGCGTATATAAATTATAATAAGGCCTAATCGGAATAAAATTATTAAGGTCCTTTTTTAACATAACGGCTTCGTTTTTTTTCAAATATATTAAAATCGCCTTACGTATATATTCGCCGTTAAATAACGTATATTATCAAAACCTTATTTTCGTTTAATTCCGTAAATTAACATTAATTTATTTCGGAAGTTTACGAATAATAAAAATAATATTTAAACCAGTTAAAAAATAAAATTAAAATTCGATAATTATTTCGTCCTAATCGGAATTATCCGTAATAAATTACGTATCATTTTCCTTATTATCCGAATCTATTATTTCGATTTTTATTACAACCTTTATGTTTTTATAAATAATACGGTTTTTGGCTTGCCGGACCTAGGTTTTCTTCGCCATTTTAACCTTTTTTATAATAAATAGCTCGGTTTTATACTTGTCGAACGCTTAATAAGATATAAATAATATAATTTATTTATAACTAATTATATTTAATCGTTTATAACTACGAACCGCTTAACCAAATTACTATTATAAATCCTTTATCGAAAAGCTTTTCGGTATTTCCTATTATATTATTCGATTAATATCCGGGATATTTATATTTAATCCAAAAATAACGGTAGATATAATAATACGAATAGGATTATTAGGCTTTTTTAATTTATCGTATATACGAACTTAATTACCGTAAGGTATTTTAAAGTTATAAAATTTAATAACCGTTTTTATAATTTTCGGTAAATACCTCCAGTTCGTTAATATCCTAATTAAGTAATTATAGATATTTATAATTTTCGCCTTATTATTAACATAAATAATAATTTTAATAATAATACGCAAGTTATCGAACTAAATCTTAAGGTTATTACTTAATAACTTAAAAATATTTATTATTAAAAAATCTAAATACGTTTAATTTAAATATTAACCTTTAAATATAAAGAAAACAGTAATATCGATTTCGGGCCGATTAATACTAAAACGCCGGATTTCCGTCTTATAGCTATATCCAGTAAAACCGCCGACTTAATAAAAATTACCGTATTTCGTGATTTTTTTCTTTATAATACCATTAACGGTTATTATATACGCAAACTAATATATATAAGCAGGAAAAATAAAATACAAATTACGGATATTAATATATTTAAACCGGAAATTTTTTTATTCCGATAATAAATATACTTTATCGATTACAACCAAACCATACTGCCGTTCGAAAACAGGATTTAATATAACAAATTAAAACTAATCGCTTAATACTTATTTAAAACTAAGGATAATATAACTATATTATCCAATAACTATACGTTCGTATATCTCCGGATTAAACTTTTTCGTATCTATAAATATTAAAATAAAAACAGAATACGGTATTGCTAATATAAAAGCTCGTTATTTTTTAACTAACTTAACCAAAGATATAATCTAAATAATAATTAAATCGGTTATTAAAAAAAAAACTTAAATAATCAAAAATTTTCCAAAACTTGTTTTAACGACGAAAAAAATATTAAACTCTCCGAAAACCAGATTATATACCGTATCTACCTACTCCTTCCGTAAAATACGGCCCTACCTGCTAAGAATAACATTTAATACAAAGCAAATAAACCGACGGCGTAAAATTTCCGTAAAGTTATCAACCGTATATATAACATTAACGTATAGATTTATAACGTTTATATCGGCAAGAGACCGGTAAAGCTATCGGAAAAAAATAAACGTTTCGCTTTAAATAATTAAGTAATCAAAAAATTAAAATATCCACCCCAAACTTTTTAATATATTATTTACACTTAATTAATTAAGACGGAAATATATATCGGAGTTTATTATAAGCAATCTTAAACCTTATATATCATTATTTTAACTTATAAAGTTATATTATTATTATACTGGCCTAAAAAAGGTAAAAGGTTATATTAAACGCCAATCGTAATTTTGGGCCATTTTTTTTCTATAAAAATCTAAGCTTAATCCTAATCAGGACCAAACCTATATCAGAAAATAGAGATTTCAATTTTACGTTAAATTATATAAGTTATAACGTTAAGAATTTCGTAATTAATATATACTACAAAAGTTATTATTAATAATTTTCTCGAATTTATATAAAAGCACATTATTCAAAACTAAAAAATCACAACTTGTTATCAGGCCCTATTTTTAAAGTTTTATTGTTTTTATAGAGATTTTTCTTAAAAAGGTTTAATTAATACATTAAACCCTTACAGCTACTTTTTAACGAAAAGCCCTAGCCACGGCTGCGCCGCAGGCACAGCCACAACCTTAAAAATAGGGCCTGATTTTAATAAGGTAAGGGAATCCTTATATAAATATAAATACTGTATCCTAGTTCCTTATATCGTATACACCTTAACCTATGTCGATCGTTCCCTTTCGGATAAGCTATGTCCTTATAACGAAGCTAATTATCCTATAGATATATTTAAGTTATATATAAAGTATAAAATTTTATTTATAAAAAGAAAAAAGAGGTTATGTAAAAAGCTGTAAACTATTTAAATTTATAAGTTAAATTAAAACCATTTTATTTAATAATAATAATAAAAAAGAAGTTAATATTTTAATACTTATATATTATTACGATAATTTTTCTAGATGTTATTATTTTAAATAAATTAATTTTTTAAAACCATTATATTAATAAGATATAACTATCAGTATATATAGCTTAATATTAATTTATAAATTTAACTCGTTTTTTTACTAACGTATTATATAATAAAATAACTTAAATAAATAAATAAATAAATAATTTTAAATATTTAACTTAATCTTAATATTAAAAAATACTAGGTAATTTTTTAAAAATAAATTTAATTATAAAAAACTTAATTTTATATACGATATTAGCGAAACTACTTTAAAGGCCCTATATTGTAATATATAGACTCGAATCGAAATTATTCTTTATGCGCGAAAATTAATGCTAAGCAAAAAAAACGAATTATCGAATAAATCCTTAACTTAAACATATAAATATGTCTTATTCGGCTTTAATATATTAAAAAGATAATAAATTAATGACGTATTTAACGTGGTATAATATATATTAAAACTAATTAAACGTTTAATATTATTAAATAGTAAAAAAACTTAAAACCCGTTTAAATCGAAAAAAATTAAAAGTATTTCGAAAATAATTTAAATTTATTAGAGTAATAATCGCAAAATATAATAGCGTAAAAAGAAATATTTATATTTTTAATAAAATAAAGTTTTTAATAAAGCGTATTATTAGAATAAATATAATAAAATTATTAACTTTTATAATTAAGCTCTATTTTAATTTATTTTCTTTATCGACAAAAGTACCTTTTTAACTAGTTTACCGATATCTTATTTTTACTTGTTTAAAAAATTACTATAAACGAAAACAGCTAAACGATAAATAAATTAAATATTTCGATAAATATATTAATAGGTGTATTAAAAATTCGACACGCTTTTTTATTTTTAACAGTTACGAAAATTATTATAAAATTAATTATATTATTATATTTTATATATAAAGTTATTAGATTTAAGTCGTATTTTTTAAGCTAAGTTAAAAATAGGAAATAATTATATTAATAATTAATATACGAAATATTCTATTTAATATTTTCGAATATAATAATTATTATTAGTTTTTACGGTAATAATAAATTATACATTTCGGTTATAAAAGTTTTATTTCGAAACCGATTATTAAATTTCCGTATATATGCAATTTTTCGATTAATGTCGGTTAAGAGGTTTATTTACGTAATATCGATAAATTTCGACCTTAATAAACCTTATACTTTTTAGCTAATTTGGTAAGGGGAATTTTTTAAAAGGTAGATAATAATTTAAAAGATATTAAGCTTTTTGCGGTTAACTTTAAATCCGTATAAAATGGTTATTTTATAACCTTTTATTAGTTCTACGATTAAAAATATTAGATCTTAGCTAGGAAAAAGGATTATGAATTTTAAACTAGTTATTATTAATTTTAATCGATTTTATAATTTCTTAAATTCTTATTAATTAAAATAATTAAAATATGCCGGGCAATTTTTACTATAAAATACCGGTATTTTTTAATTATAGAATTTTTACGAAAAACTTTTTTTAAAGTTTTATAATAAATTAAAAATGTCTATATCTTTATCGATTTAACCGATTTTTTTTAAAAAAAATCGGATTTTACTTTTAATTTACGGATACGATTTAATTTATATAAGTAAAAATAATTATTAATTATACAATCTTATAATAGATAATATCGACCGTATAAAAAATTGCTGAGAAAATTAAATATATGTAATAAAAGGCCTAAGAATTTCGAAATTTAATTTTTAGTTCGATATAAACTGGAAAATTACGAGCGATAGTGTATTCGACTGTTTCGAATTGCGAAAACCGTTTAGAATTTAGTTAAAAATAATTGTCGATAAGGGCTTATATAATTAAATAGTTTAAAGTTATTTTAAAATAAAACGTTTACGAAAAGATTAGGGTTTAATAAAGCTTAGTAATCGATAGTACAATTTATTAATTTAGTTAATTTTATTATATAATTACGTCTTTTTTAAGGAGAATTATATTATATATGCAAGGTTGTTAAGTTTAAGCCGTATTTTCTAGGCTAAGAATTATATTATATATAAATATATTTTTTTTTATTACCTTTAATTTTATAACCCATTTTTTTATATTATAACATATTTATTTATTATATATTAAATTTTTCATACGACGTTATATTATTTATATTAGTAATAAAACTTTTATTACTAGTTATTAAGATTCGCGGTACTAATCTAACTGTTATTGGTCTCGTAATATGTATATTACCTTGGTTGTATTTAGAATATATCTGTTCTAGGTGCAAAAGACCAGTTAAAAAGGTAGGTGCGCTAAACCCACTTAAGACGCGTTCGAGTAAACGTTGTACGGGCTAACCAACCCTATTATATACCAACGTACCGAATTTTAATACGCCCTTTTGCGTTATGTATATACTCGAAAACTCTAGGAAAAACTTTAATTAATACGTTTAGGAATTAAACCTTAACTTATATATAGAAAACTAATAAAAAACTGATAAAAACTGATAAAAAAGTAATAAAAATAATTTGTATAATTCGGAATTAAACTTTTAACCTTTATACAAAAACTAGGTTATACGTTATATTAATTTATTATACTAAGTAACCGGCCTGTTTACTTTACCGTTCCGTTATAACTATATCGGGTTATAAAACCTACTTTTCCCGAAACGTTTCGGATTAAGTTAAACGTTAATATAAAAAAGGTTTTATTACGTTAACCTGTTATATTTTAAATTTTATAACTTTAAAAATCGGATTTATTTTTTAAGGATAATATTAATAAATAATTAAAATCGTTATTTTTTTAAATTCCCCCTTATAAAAAGATATCGAATAAAAGTTTCTCTCTAGTTAATTAAAGGATATTAATTAACTATAAGCTATATATAAAATATTAACGCCTTTAAGTAAAAATTAACGTAAAAAATTATGGGCAAATATAAATAAATAATTTTATAAAAAGTAAAAATTTTAAAATTAACAGGTAAACGGATACCTTCGGGTAATCGTAAAAAAAATACCGCGGTTATCGCTTTTAATAACGAAAAATAAGTTTTAATAGGGAAACGCCCCTTCTTCCGTATAAAAGAAATCCAGCAGGATTATTTTTTTATTAATTATTTTAATTAAATCTTAAATATCTTTTAAACGTTTTTAAAACCTAAATTAATAATAAATTTATTATATATTATTTTATCTAATAGCTTAATAAATTCGTTAATAAGGTTTTTTACGTTTTTAATATATTTAACCTTTATATAACCTTTTTAAACCTCCTAACATATATAATAGTATTCGACGTATATATAACGCTTCTTTCGTAACATAACGCTTTCTTTAACCTACTTTTTCGTACCGTTATTATTTTTAAAAACGGAAATAAAGCTTTTAAATATAAGGCTAAATTTTTCAAAAAATATCCGTACGTTTACTGCTTCGGTAACTACGGCACCTAATACTACATATTCAATTTTCGAAGTATATTTTATAATAACTTATTATCGTTTTAATACTTATATTACCGGGCTTTAAGTTTTAGCACGGGAACGCCCCTTCTCCCGTATAAAAGGAACCCAGCGGGACTATTTTTTTATCAATTATTTTAACCAAATCTTAAATATCTTTTAAACGCTTTTAAAACTTAAGTTAGTAATAAATTTGTTATATATTATTTTATTCAATAGCTTAGTAAATCCGTTAATAGAGTTCTTTACGTGTTTAATATATTTAATCTTTATATAACTTTTTTACATTTTCGGACGTATATAATAGTATTCGACGTATATATAACGTTTTTTTCGTAATATAATACTTTTCTTAACCTATTTTTTCATATCGTTATTATTTTTAAAAACGGTAATAAAGCTTTTAAATATAAGGCCAAGTTTTTCGAAAAATATTCGTACGCTTATTAAATCGGTAATTACGGTATTTAATATTATATATTTAACTTTCGAAATATATTTTATAACAACTTATTATTATTTTAATATTTATATTACCGAGTTTCTTATTATAAATAAAACGTAACTAATAGTAAATTTAATTATATCGAAATTATTAGCAAAGTTTATATTAATTATTATAAATAACTTTAATTTATTATAAACGTAATAAAAATATCTTTCGTTTAAGTTTCGGTATTAAATAAATAATTTCGTTTTTTTAAATACTTTAAAAAGCGTTTAATATATTTTCGATATTTAGAAAACGGGTTATTTATAAACCGCGCTTATATAAACGTCGTAAACGTTAAATTTAGTTTAATTATATAATTAGAAAAATTAAATTTATTGATAAGGTTAGTATAATTAAAAATATTTTACTTATTGATTTTGTTTTTATAACGTATTATATAATTTAAATATTTCTTAATTAAAAGGCTTAATTTTGCCTTTATATTATTAATATTTAAACTTACTAACACTTTATTAATATATTATTCTTAGTTAAAACGGATATCGCCTATTTCGGATAATCGAATAATACGTATATTAAGCTATTAATTTACCGTTCCGAAATTATTTATCAGGACGTTACCGGTAATAATATTTGTTATACCCTTTAAATATACTTTATTAAAACCGAAAAACAAGAAATTATCGATATATAAAGCGATTATATCGTAAGTCTTCGTATTAAGGTATATTATATCGTTATATAATAATAACTTAAAACCGTACTTATTAAATATCGTTTAAACTTTTTTTATTATACGGTACCGGCCTACTTTAGCCTATATAAAAAGTTTATTGATTTAATAATTTTTAAGCGCAAAATTAAAACGTTATTTTTTATTTAAGTATATATCGAAATATTTTTATAATAAGAGAGAAAGTTTTATAAAATTTTGCTTTTTTAAATTATTATTTAAATAAATAACGATAAAATCAATTTATTAAATATATTATTTTAAAAACGTTACAAACGTTATAAGGATACGCCAATATATCGTACGTACGGTAATTGTAGTTATTTTATTATAATCGATTCCCTTTTATTAAGTAAATCTGCGTATAATAATACGAACTTTATATTTCTTTAATTTGCTTATTAACGTATATTTTTTTTTAATTTTTTTGGTTATTTATCAAGTAACTTTTAACAGTTTTAGTTGTTAATTTAAAAGCAAAGATTCCTCGTTATAAGTTTTCCTTGATTTTTTTATAAATAACCTTAAGGTATATCTTTTACTTAAAGCTAACTATAGTTTTTTTAAAACTAAACTCACCGTTATTTACGTTAAATAAGCGGTAAATATTATTATTAAATATATTACGTATATATATTCGTTCGTATATTTATTAAATTATATCGTAATTAATTAAATCTTCGTAAAAATTATTTTTCGATTCGTTAAAAAAATTAAAGTTATAGACGTCCGGATAAGGATTAACGTCTTCTTAAGTTAAAACCGTTATAATCTTAAGGTTCTTATTAAGTACTTTATATACATATAACTTGAACTTAATTTTTCTTAGTTTATTTCGTTTCCGTTTTACGGTTTTCGTTTTATTATTCATTTAGTTATTTAATACGACGTTATTATTATGGTTATAAATGTTAATACTTTTTTTTCGGGGTCGGTAGCAGAATTTACGTTATATATAAGAAAGTAAAGATTTTATAACGTTTTTCGGGTTAAGTAATTTGTTCTTTTTATTTATTATACTTGTTTTTTCGTAAACTTATATATATAATATAATTAAAAAACGACCGCCTTTTAGTATTTAGATTTTATAATTATAAATACCTTAATAATTTAGAAATAAATTTTTGATATTTCGTATTTTTAATTTTTCAGCTTTAATTTAATGATTTTTGTCGATCAGGACCGTATAACGCCTGCCGATAATACGTAAATACGCGTTATCCGATTTGCTTGTTTGTTTTTTTATCGTTTAATACCCGATTATAATATTCCTATAATATAATATAATTTATTATAAATTATTTAATACGATTTAACGTATAAATTATCCTTTTTATAACATAATTTAAGATATGTATTTAGATAATTATAACGTAAACGTTATTTTAAATCATTTATATATTTCGTTCCGGGATATTATTTTAATATTAATTATAAATGTTAAAATTAAAAAATTTAACTTTTTCGGTATTATAAAAAGTTTTAAATAAATTTATTCCGAATTTTTTTCATTAATACGGAAGGTTTTAATTATTTTATTATTTAAGGTTACCCTAGTTTTTACGTTTGTTATATATAAACAAAAGTGCTGTTATATTTCGTTTTTAGTTTTATACGTTTTGAAAATGCGATAACGGTTAACGTCGTTTATAATTAGGTTATAATATGCGTTACCGTTAATAATAACGAGCTTAATTTGGCCTATGTTATATTAAAATAATTTTTTAACGTATATTCCTTGTTTTTAACGGTATTTTAATAATTTTAGTTCAATTATAAGTTTTATAAACGATCGGTTTAACATTTACTTCGTTTAAGTTTATCTTTATAATTATTTTAATAGTTTATTTTAATTGTTTGTCGTTAAAATAGTACAGATAGCAATGTCAGAAAATAAGCTTTTTTAATATTGTTTTTGTTAATAATTTTTTTATTAATAATAGAGGTTTATAAAGTTTTTAATATTTCGTTTAACGTACTACACATATAAGCGAAAAACACATATAAGCGAAAAACTTTTTTCGCTATTTTAACTATTTATCTTTAATCGTCTATTTCTTAATACCAACGTTATGGAACGCCTTGCAAAAAAAACGAAAATAAATTTAGTTATTTAAGTTAAAAAACAAAACCCGAAAGTTAATTATAAAAAGTTTAGTTTTATTTATAAAGTTCCATATTTTACTTTAATACACCGTTTTAACAGTAAATACGCCCGAGCCGATATTATCTTTTTTTTGTAAAAATTAACGCTAACCGAAAAAAAATCGATTATAGACCGAATCTTTAACTTAAATACGTAAACGTTTTTTATCCGGCTTTAATATATTAAAAATATAGTTAATATATTATTAACCTAACGTATTATAGAACGCGTCGGAATTAACTGGGCGTCGAATTTTATTAAACGGCAAAAAAAAATCTAAATACGTTTAAATCGGAAAACCGATTATTAATAAATTTTATCCGAAAATCCAAAAATATTTCGTAAATAATTCGAACTTATTCGGATTATAATCGCGAAATACGGCATTATAAAAAAGGATATTTATAACTTCGACGAAACTAAATTTTTAATAAAGCTTTTTATAATAACGGGCATAATAATTATTAATACCGAAAAACGTAAAAAATTTAAATAAATTTAATAAAAAAATAAAAAATAAATTACAATTATCCAGGTTATTAATTCTTAAAATTAAACTATACCGCCATTTATTATTATAATAAAGAAAAATTATTTTAAATCTTAATATTATAATAACTTATTATTAATAACCGATTCGAAAATTATATTAAATAATAATAGCTAAATAATAAATAAATTAAGTTTAAAATAAATTTAGCATTTTAATAAATATATTTAAACGCGTATAAAAAGTTCGAAACGTTTTTTTATCTTTAACGGTTATGAAAGTTATTATTTTATAAAATTCGAAAAATATTACGCTAATTATAATATTATTACGCTTTATATATTTCCGCATTTTTCGCACCGGTTTTAACCTTTTAATATATTTTATTTTTTTATTTTAAAACGCGTTTATTTGCGGTATATCGAAAATTTAATACGACGTTATTATACTTATATTAACAAAAAAGATTTTTTCGCCGGCTTTTACGATACGTTTTAAGCTATTATAACGTCCGATAATATCAAATCTAAATTTACGAAAACTAACCTTATTCCATTCGATTTTAATAACGTTTTTTCCGAATTCGAAATTTTTTTAATTATATTTACGTTAATTATTTCCACGTTAACCTCCGCCGGTTTTACTTTTCCGCTTACGAAAACCCTTAAAAATATCCGTAAAGTAACAAAATAAAGACGTTATTTATAAAAGAAAATTAAAAATTATTAAAGTAATTCGTTAATAAAAATATTTAAATCGGTTAATTTTATAATAAAAAATTACATGTTATTATTATATAAAGCCGTTTTTCTCCGGGAAAAAAACGTCTAATTACGCGAAATAAATTATATCTTAAGCAAACGTTACAGAATTAAAAATAAACGTTTTTAAAAAGGAGGAACATTTATTATACAAAAAAAATTTTTTTTTGGCCTAAAAAAAAAGGTAATAAAAAAATGCAGCTAATAGCAATTAAAAAAAGTCGTTATAAAAAGATTAAAACGAAAAAACGGAAATATAACGTTTACGGCAAGCCCGGATATAATACGCGTACTTATAAAAAAGTTGTAAATACATTTAATTAAGAAAAATCCGATTAATTTAAATTAATGCGATATATTATTATTAAGTTATTTAAATTTGTTGTTACGGAGTGCCAAAAAGCGGCTTACTTATATATATCTCTCGCTTATATATATAGTACGTTATTCTACTTTATGCTATTTTTAACGCGTATTTTTATTAGGTCTTATCGGTTAAACCGTTTATAAAGGGCTTTTTTATCCGTACGTTTAAAAAAAAGAATTTTTTTTAAAAACGTTTATTATAGTTAATTTCGTTCCGTTATTATTAATTAATTAATTCCGGTTAAGATATTTTTTTTATTTGTAAAAAACTTTAGAAAAGAAAATTTATAACGGGAATATAAGTACGTATAATATATATTATAAAGTAATCGAATTATACTTATTTTTTATTTTTTTTAAATTTTAATTAATTATATTAATTATTTCGGCTTAAATTAATTTTCTTTTAGTAATAATTATAAATTTTTTATTCCGTATATTTAACGATTATTTTAAGAAATAATTTTTAGCGGTATTTATAATAAATACGTTAATTTTCGAATTTTATAATATTTTATTACGGTTTTCCTTATATATATTATATAACTAAAAGATTAAAATTCGGGGTTTATTTTGCGTATATTTATTTTCGGATTTTTTATTAAAGTTTTCCGTTATTAATTCTATACTTACTATTAGGCGTGGTATTAATTCGTTATTAGTTATATTGTTAAATACGTATATACAAGGTTAAAGTGCGATTAAGGTATCTAGCTAGCTGTATAGGAAGCTGATCTATTTACTAAGTACGTATACGAAGGATTGTACAAACGCAACCGGGGAGCACCCCTTAAAAACCGTCCTTTTTTAGTTAAGGGCCGGAAAAACGCAATGCGGGTTATATAACATACGGCAACTGACGATAAAATACACCCGATTGATTAATTGGTTCCTAACGCCCTTAATCGTAACTGGTTCTAAACCCTAGTTACCCCTTAATTGTCGCCGACACGGTAACGGAACCGAAGCCCCAATTGGTTTAGCTCCTTTTAGGCTGGCGTTATTTAAAGAAGCGGTGGCCTAAGCTGGATTTAAACCAGCTATTTTTTAAGACTAACCGAAATAAGGTGCTTAAGCCTGTTATAATTAAAAAAGATATCCAGGTTCGTAATTACTAAGTTATTAGGCCGTTAAATACGTATATAAAAAGTTTTTTTCGATATATTAATATTTTTAAATTTAAATTTTTCGGGGCGTTATACGTTATTTTTTTAAATAAAAACGGTAACGCTTTTTAAAATATTATTTTATTATATAACGTATTTAACGTTTTTTATAACGTAATTAAATAACTTTATAATTTTTTAATTTCCGATTAATTAAATTTTACGGTATATTTAATTTAATATTTTTTAAAAATTAATTATATAAATTTTTAAAACCGTTTAAAATAAAATATGCCTTTAATAAACGTTATTAACCGTTAATATTATTATTGTTATTATTATTATTATTATTAAATTTACCGTTATTATTATTTTATCCGTTATTACGTTAATCGTTTTATTAATTATTATTATTATTATTTAATTTTCGGTAATTTTTAATTAAATAATTATATTTTTTATAATTTTAATTAAAAAATTCGGTTTAAACGTTTTATAAAAGTTTATTATTATTATTTTTCCTTTTATTATTATTATTATTATTTTTGGCGTTATAACTTTAATTTTTAAATTTAATATTATCGTTTTTATTATTTTTAACCTTTTTTATTTAATAATAAAATTTGTTATTAAAATTATTTATTAAACGGTAAATTATATAATTAATTTTATATAATACGAAATTTATTATTCGTTATTAATTATTTACTTTATTTTTAACGGTAATTTAAAATATAAGAATTTATTAATTTTTATTTAGTTTTATATTATATTTTTTAATTTTATAAATTAGTTTCTGAAATTTCGCAATAAAAGTAATTAAATTTTTATTATTATAACGGTATTAATTCTCCCTAGAGGAGACGTAACCGTAGAACAAAATTAAACAAATGGATAGATTGTAATATCGGTTGTTAAGTTTTACCAAGCCCTAACCTTTTTACAGATTACCTTATTATGTAAGCCTTTATTAACGATTATTTTTAACTAAATTCTGAACAGTTTTTATAATCCGGAACAGCCGGATAAATTATCGTTTGTAATTTTTTAATTCGTATCGAACCAAAAATTAAATTTCAAAATTTTTAAACTTTTTACCGTTTATATTTAACTTTTCCAGTAATTTTTTTATACGGTTAATATTTTTTACTATAAGGTCGTTTAATTTTTAATTATTTTTACTTATATAAATTAAATCGTATCCGAAAATTAAAAGTAAAATCCGATTTTTTTGGGAAAAATCGGTTAGATCGACAGAGGTATCGATATTTTTGGCTCGTTTTAAAGCTTTATTAAACTTAAGGACTTTAAAAAAAACGTTTTCCGTAAAGACTTTATAGTTACGGAATACCGGTATTTTGTAATAGGAATTGCCCGGCATATTTTAGCTATTTTAATTAATAGGGATTCGAAAAGGTGTTATAAAATCGATTAAGGTTAAAATCGTAGGATTGGTAAAGGGTTATAAAGCAACTATTTTATACGGACTTAAAATTTATTACGAAAAGCTTAATATCTTTTAAGTTATTATATTCTAGGAAATTCCCCTTGCTAAACCGTAAAGCCAGAGGGTATAAGGTTTATCAGGGTCGAAGTTTGTCGGCATTACGCAATCGGTTTCAGGATAAGGCTTTTCGTAACTAAAGCGTACAATTTATTATTACCGTAAAAACCATTAATAATTGCCGTATTCGAAAATACTGGGTAAAGTATTTATCGTGTTAATTATTGGTATAATTACTTCGTATTTTTAACTCAGCCTAGATAATACGGCTTAAACCTAACGACCTTGCATAACGGTATTAATTTAACTTTTTTTAAAAAAATATTAACGAACTTTTTTAATTATAACATAAATTTTACGGAAATTTTTTAATATTTTTAAATTTTTCTTAATTCCGATAACAAATTTTAAAAATACCTAATATATTATTTTAATAATTACCTTCGTTAAACGTAACTTATTAAAAATAAAAATAATTTTTTTTTTATAATTTATTTTTTTAAAATATAAAATTTAAAACGTTTTTTTTTAATTTTTAATTTTTAAAACCTTTTAAATAATTTTCTTTATTTAAAATAAAATCGAAACGTTTTTAACGGAAAACGGAATTTTTCTTTTTAAATTTATTTTTTTTATATATTTTTTTTCTTATTTTTTAATTACGGTTATAATAACGTTTTTTCCGAATATTATTATTTAAATCTAAATTTAAATCCGAAAATAATAAAAAATTAAACGATAAAAATAAGCCGTTATTATTTCTTTTACCGTTACGGCTTTTCCCGTTACCGTATTTACCGTTATTTTATAACGAAATTAATAATAATAATAATAAAAACCGTTTTAATAAATATAATAATAACGTTTTTATTTATAAGTGATTCGTAATTAAATTCTTTTAAAAATCCGTAAAATCTTTTCTTTATTTTTTTCCCTTAAGTTTTTTACTATATTTTAAACTTTTAATAACGGTTTTAAAACTTTTATTAAATATTTTAATTGGTTTTAAAAATCCCGGTTTTATTAACGGATTATTACTAAAATAAAAATCGAGATTTTTCGTTAATATCGTTTTAAAACGTTTAAATTTATCCTTATATAAATTACTTATAATATAAATCCGTTAAAATTATTTTTTTAAAACCTATTGATTTAATTTAATTAATTAACGTTATTTTCGTTTTATAATTATTTTATTAATTAATAACTTAACTTATTTACGTAAATATTTTATCTTTAAATAAAAACGTTTTTTATTAAAATAAAATTTTAATAAATTTATAAAAATATTTTAAAATTTTAAAATTTCCCTTTAATAAATAATGCAAAAATTATATAAAAATATTAATTAATTATTTTAATAAAACTTTATCGTATAATATACTTAATTAAATAAATTCGGTTCGTAATTATTATTAATTACTTTAACTTTAAACCGGTTAATTAAAACTTTATAATGTATTAATTATAATTTCGTAATAATATATTACGAATAATAAAATTAAAAAAAATTATTATTATATTGAAATTTGCAGTATTAATTTAATTATTATTAATATCGTAATATATATATTACTTTAATTATATTTAAAATATATGTATTTTAAATATAAAAAACTAATTAAAAAATAATTATATTAAATTTATTTAAAATATATTTAGGTACACGTTATACGAGTTAATTAATTTTATTATATGTTAACGTATTAAATTCTAATACCAGTTTTTATAATCGATTTAAATTTATTACAATTATTAGTAATATTTAATTTAAATTCGTTAAAATAAAATATATTTTAATATTTTTTACGTTTTTTTCAAATTAAATTTTTAATTATATTTATATTAACCGTTTTTTATTTATTAAAACTTTTAAAAATATTATTAAAATAAATTAATAAAGATATTATTTATAAAAAACGTAAAAATTTTTAAGAAAACCCGTCGATATATATAATTAAATCGGTTAATTTTATAATAAAAAATTAAAAATATACGTTTTTTTCCTTAGAAAAAACGTAACTGTAAAACTAAATTAAATAAATTAATAGATTATATTATCGGTTATTAAGTTTTACTAAACCTTAATTTTTTTATAAATTATTTAATTATGCCCCTATCGACGACTATTTTGAACGGATTTTTAAACGGTTTTTGTAATTCGAAATAATTCGATAAATTATTATTTGTATTTTTTAATTTATATTAATTTAAAAATTAAATTTTATTATTTTTAAACTTATTATGGTTATTTTTTAATTTTATTTATAATTTTATATAAGTCGAACATTTTTTAATATAAGTTTACAAAAAATTATATCCGAAAATTAACAATAAAATTTAATTTTTTTCGGAAAAATTATTAATATTAATAAAAATATCGATATATTTTATTTAATTAATTATTTTATTTAAATCGAATAATTTAATCGAAACTGTTTCCGTTAAAATTCCCGAGATACGGATTATTAAAACTTTATATTTAAATTTAGCCGATATATTTTAATTATTTTAATTAATAAAAGTTTAAAAAGTTTTAAGATTAACGAAAAGTTATAAAGTTATTTTATACGGATTTAAAATCTATAATAAAAACTTTAATATTTTCTAAGTTATTATTTAAGATTTCCTTTATTAAATTACCTAAAAAATATAAAATTTATTAAAGTTAAAGTTTATCGGTATTACGTAATTAACTTTAAAATAAAGTTTTTCGTAATTAAGTTATAATTTATCGTTACTGTAAAAACTATTAATATAAGGTTATTAAGTTTAAGCCGTATTATCCAAGCTAAGTTAAAGATACGAAGTAATTATATTAATAATTAATACGATAAATACTTTACCTAATATTTTCGAACATAGTAATTATTAATAATTTTTACGGTAATAATAAATTATACGTTTCGGTTACGAAAAGCCTTATTCCGAAACCGATTGTCGTATAATACCGATAAATTTTAACTTTAATAAACTTTATACCTTTTAACTTTACGGTTCGGCAGGGGAAATCTTCTGGAATATAATAACTTAAAAGATATTAAGCTTTTCGCGGTAAACCTTAAATCCGTATAAAATAACTACTTTGCAACCTTTTGCCAGTTTTACGATTTTAACCTTAATCGATTTTACAATTTTTCGAATTCCTATTAATTAAAATAACTGAAATATACCGGGTAATTCTTATTATAAGATACCGGTATTCCGTAATTGTAAAATTTTTACGAAAAACGTTTTTTTTAAGGTTTTTAAATTTAATAAAATTCTGGAACAAACTAAAAATATCGATATTTCCGTTAATTTACCTAATTTTTCCTAAAAAAATCGGATTTTATTTTTAATTTTCGGATACGATTTAATTTATATAAATAAAAGTAATTAAAAATTAAATGATTTTATAGTGGAAAATATCGACCGTATAAAGAAACAGTTAAAAAAACTGGATATAGGCGGTAAAGGGTTTAAAAACTTCGAAATTTAACTTTTAGTTCGATATAAGGAGGATTACGAACAATAATTTATCCGGCTGTTCCGGATTGCAAAAACTGTCCAGAATTCGATTAAGAATGGTCGTCGATAGGGGCATAATAAGGCAGTCTGAAGTTACCTTGGAGTAAAACGGCTGTAAGAAGGTTAAGGCTTAGTAAAGCTTAGCAACCGATATTATAATCTATCCATTTGTTCAATTTTGTTCTACGGTTACGTCTCCTTTAAGGAGAGTAAAAACTATTAATAAAAGCCGTATTTAAAAATATTAAGTAAAGTATTTTTTATATTAATTATTAATATAATTATTTTGTATTTTTAACTTAGCCTAGATAATATTGCTTAAATTTAATAACCTTATAAAATATACGTTTTTAAAAAAAGAATTTACTATAAAAAAGATGTTGATTTTATAATTAAAAAAAATAACTATAGTTAATAAAGATTAAAATAAGTATCGTAAACAAGTTTAAATAAAAGAACGGAAATATAATCTTTACTATAAGCCCGGGTATATTATTCGCACTTATAAGAAAATTATAAAAACGTTTAATAACGAAAAATTAAATTTATTTATTTAAATTCTTTATTATAAAATACTAAAAAACGATCTACTTACTTATTTAAGCTATTTGCTTATATAGTGCGTTATAACGTTATATATATTAATAAAATTAATATAAGAACTATATAAAATTTAAATAACTATTTTAAAAACGTTTAAAAAATTGGTTAAATAATTTAATTAATTATTTGTTAATATTATATTTAATTATAGTTAGTAATATCTGTATTTTAAAATTTAACTTCGATATATTATATTTTTAATAACCTTTTTAAGGTATTACGTTATAATTACTAGTTCGTAAGATATTTAATTTTTAAATTAATAATTAATTAATATATTATATAAGTAAACGGAGTAAATTAACAAACTAACCGGTATTTAATATATTATAATAAAGAAATAATTTAAATTAAATTTAATAAATTTCTTATTATTAAATAGGTTTATAACCCTTTTATATAAGATTGTTAAATTTAAGCCGTATTATTTAAGTTAAGTTAAAGATACGAAGTAATTATATTAATAATTAACACGATAAATACTTTACCTAGTATTTTCGAATACTATAATTAGTAATAGTTTTTACGATAAATAACCCTTTTATATATATTTATATATTAAATTATAACTTATTATAAATATTATATTTTTATTTTTTCGCTTAAAATCTTTTATAATAAAATCTTTTATAATGCAAGGTAAAGTGCCATTAAGGTGTCTAGCTATATACATACATACAGGGAGCTAATTTATTTACTAAGTACATGTATAAACTAGTTTTATAAACGTAACCGGGAAGCACCTTTTTAAAAACCGTTCTTTTTTAATTAAAGGCCGGAAAAACGTAATACGGATTATGTAATACGGCAACTGACGATAAATATACCAGATTAATTAATTGGTTCCTAACGCCTTTAATCGTAACTGGTTTTAAACCTTAACTACCCCTTAATTGTCGCCGATACGGTAGCGGAGCCGAAGCCCTAATTGGTTTAGCTCCTTTTAGGTTAGCGTCACCTAGAGGAACGGTGGCCCAAGCTGGATTTAAACCAGCTGTCTTTTAAGATTAACCGAAACAGGGTGCCTAAGCCTGTTGCAATTAAAAGAGACATTTAGGTTCGTAACTATTAAGCTATTAGGCCAAAATCTTTTATAATAAAATCTTTTAGTTTTAATTAATTAAATTTATTTATTATTAAATTTTATTTATTAAAGATAATATTTTCTTTATATAAGGTTATTAAATTTAAGCCGTATTATCCAGGCTAAGTTAAAGATATAAAATAATTATATTAATAATTAATATAATAAATATTTTACTTAATATTTTCGAATATAGTAATTATTAATAGTTTTTACGATAACGATAAATTATATCTCAGTTATAAAAAGCCTTATTCCGAAACCGATTACGTAATGCCGATAAGCTTTAACCTTAATAAACTTTATACCTTTTAACTTTATAATTTAATAGGCGGAATTTTAAATAATAACTTAGAAAATATTAAGTTTTTCGCAGTAAATCTTAAGTCCGTATAAGATGGCTGCTTTATAACCTTTCGCCAGTTTTACAACTGTAAAAAGGTTAGGGTTTAATAAAGCTTAATAACCGATAGTATAATCTATTTATTTGTTTAATTTGGTTTTACGGTTACGTCTCTTTTAAAAAGATAATATCTTCTTTATAATATATATTTTTTTATTTTAAAATATATTTTCTAAATTTCCGGTTTTCTTTAAAAATTACTTAAAAGAGAAAATAACTAACGTAAAAATAATATAATATATTAATAAAAAACTTATTTTTAATTAAGGTGTTATATAAATACTTTAAACGTATAAATACTCCGGATTATTTTTAATATATTTTAACTATTAAAATTTAATTAATTATTTTTTACTATTAATAATATAAAACGGTTTATATATAAGGTCGTTAAATTTAAGCTATATTATCTAGGTTAAACTAATGATATAAAATAATTACATTAATAATTAATACGATAAATATTTTATTTAATATTTTTAAATACGGTAATTATTAATAATTTTTATAATAACGATAAATTATATTTCGGTTACGAAAAATTTTATTCCGAAACCCATTATTACGTAATACTAATAAGTTTCGACCTTAATAAACCTTATACCCTTTAATTAATTTAGCAAAAAAAATCTTAGATAATAATTTAAAAAATATTAAATTTTTCGTGATAAACCTTAAATCCGTATAAAATAACTTTATAACTTTTTACCAGTTTTATAATTTTTTTAATTTCGATTAATTTTAAGGTTTTTTAAACTTTTATCAATTAAAATAATTAAAATATAATAATTAAATCCGAATATAAAATCCTAATATTCCGTATTTCCGGAATTTCGATAAAAACGGTTTTAATTAAGTTACCCGACTTAAATAAAATAATCGGCCAAGTAAAATATATCGATATTTCCGTTAATATTAATAACTTATCCGAAAAAAATCGGGTTTTATTTTTAATTTTCGGATATGATTTAATTTAAAACGGTAAAAATAATCGGTTTTTATATAAATTTATATTAAAAAATATCCGGTTTATAAAAAAATTATTAGTAAAATTAAAGGATAACGATAACGGGTTTAAAAACGTCAAAATTTAACGTTTAAATCGACATAAATTAAAAAATTACGAACGATAATTTATCCGGTTATTCCGGATTACGAAAATTATCTAGAATTCCGTTAAGAATGGTCGTCGATAGGGGCATAATTAAGTAATTTAAAATTACTTTAAAATAAAACGTTTATAATGTTAGGATTTAATAAAGTTTAATAACCGATAACATAATTTATTTATTTATTTAATTTGGTTTTATAGTTACATCTTTTTTAAGGAGAAAAACGGTTTATATAAAACGAAAATAAATATAGCCGTTTAAATTAAAAAGATTTAAAATAAAACTTAATTATTTAATATATACTTTTATATATAAAATTATGAAATTTATTTTATATAAATAAGATACCGATATACCTTTTTATAATAATTATATATTAAAATTGCGAAAAATAATATTAACCAAAAAATCGTTTATTAATTAAAATATCGACTTAAATACGTAAACGTTTCTTATCCGCCTATAATACGTTAAAAATATAGCTAATATATTATTTACCTAGTTGGTTACAAAACGCGTTAGAATTAATTAAACGTTAAATTTTATTAAACGATAAAAAAAGTTATTAATAGGTTTAAATCGAAAAATTAATTATTAATTGGTTTTATATAAAAACCTAAAAATATTTCGTAAATAATTTAAGCTTATTCGTATTATTATGGTAAAATACGATATTATAAAAAATATTTATAACTTTAAAAAAACTGGATTTTAAAAAAAACTTTTTTCTTCTTAAAAAAGACGTAACCGTGGAACTAAATTAAATAAATAGATAAATTGTATTATCGGTTATTAAGCTTTACTAAACCCTAACCTTATAAACGTCTTACTTTAAAGTAATTTTAAATTATTTAATTATACCCTTATCGACGACTATTCTTAACGGAATTTTAAACGGTTTTCGCAATCCGGAACAGCCGGATAAATTATTGTTCGTAATTTTTTTTATATCGATTTAAAAATTAAACTTCGACATTTTTAAGCTTGTTATCGTTATTCTTTAATTTTACTAATAATTTTTCTATAAACCGGATATTTTTTGGTATAAATTTACGTAAAAATCGATTATTTCCGCCGTTTTAAATTAAATCGTATTTAAAAATTAAAAATAAAACCCGATTTTTTTCGGATAAATTATTAATATTAACGGAAATATCGATATATTTTACTTGGCCGATTATTTTATTTAAATCGGGTAATTTAATTAAAACTGTTTTTATCGAAATTCCGAAAATACGGAATATTAGAATTTTATATTCGGATTTAACCGGTATATTCTAATTATTTTAATTAATAAAAATTTAAAAATTTTTAAAATTAATCGAAATTAAAAAAGTTGTAAAACTAGCGAAAGGTCGTAAAGCTATCTTATACGGATTTAAGGTTTACCGTAAAAAGCTTAACATCTTTTAAGTTATTATCTAAGATTCCTTTTACCAAACCGTAAAAAGCATAAAATTTATTAAAGTTAAAATTTATCGGCATTACGTAATAATCGGTTTTAAAATAAGGCTTTTCGCAATTAAAATATAATTTATCGTTACCGTAAAAACTATTAATAATTATCGTATTTAAAAATATTAAGTAAAGTATTTATCGTATTAATTATTAGTATAATTACTTTATATCTTTAACTTAACCTAGATAATACGGCTTAAACCTAATAACCTTGCAAAAAAGCTTTTTATAATAAAGAATATAATAATTACTAATATCGAAAAACGTAAAATATTTAAATAAAAGTAATAAAAAAATTATAATTATTTAAATTATTAATTTTTAAAGTTAAGTTATACCGTTATTTATTATTATAAAAATATCATTTAAAGTTTTAATATTATAATAATTTATTAGCTTATTAGCTTAATAGTTACGAGCCTAGGTATTTTTTTTAATTACGACAAGCTTAGGCACTTTGTTTCGGTTAATCTTAAAAAATAGCTAGTTTAAATCCAGTTTAGGCTACCGTTTTTTTAGGTGGCGCCAGCCTAAAGAAGCTTACCAATTAAGGCTTCGGCCCCGCTACCGTATCGGCGATAACCGGAGAGGTTAGGGTTTTAAGAATTAATTAATTAAATTAATCGTATACGTACCATTTATTCATTACCGTGTTAATAACCCGCATTACGTTTTTCCGGCCTTTACTAAGAAGGGACGGTTTTTAAAGGGGTGCTTCCCGGTTGCGTTTATATAAAACTAATTATACATATACTTAGTAAATAAATCAGCTCTCTCTCTATATATATATATATAGCTAGATAATTTAATGGCATTTTACCTTATATAATAATTTATTATTAATAACGTATTAAAGAATAATAAATAAATAATAATTAAATTTAATATTTTAATAAATATATTTAAACGTAGACGAAAAATTCGAAAAGTTTTTTTATTTTCGACGGTTATAAAAATATTATACTAATTACAACATTAATACGTTTTATATAGTTACGTATTTTTCTTGTTAACTTTAACCTTTTAATAATTTTTATTGTATTTTATTTTAAAACGGGTTTATGTATTATATATTAAAGATTTAATATAACGTTATTATATTTACATTATTAAACTAAAATTCATGTCGGTTTTTATAATAGGTTTAAAAATATTATAATATTCGATAATATTAATACTAAATTTACGAAAATTCGCCTTATTTTATTTGATTTTAATGACGTTTTTTCCGAAATCGAATTTTTTTAAATTATATTTATGCTAATTAATATTTTTACATTAGTTTCTCCCGGTTTTATTTTTCTCATTACGAAATTTTTAAAAATATCCGTAAAATAATAAAATAAAAACGTTATTTATAAAAGAAAATTAAAAATTATTAAGGTAACTTACCGACAAAAATATTTAAATCGGTTAATTTTATAATAAAAGATTATATATTACTTTTATATAAAACCGGTTTTTTTTCGGGAAAAAAGTTTAATTACGCGAAACGAATTATATTTTAATTAAATATCGGACGATTAAAAATAAAGTTTTTTTTAAAAAAATATTTATAATATTAAAAAAAATAAGATTTTTTATAGTAAAAAAGAGGTAATAAAATTGCAGTTAATAATAACTAGAAAGGTTAGGGTAAAAAATTAAAACGATAAAATAAAAATAGAGCGTTTATAATAAACCCGGATATAATACGTATAATTGTAAAAAAAACTGTAAAAACGTTTAGCGAAAAAAAACCGATTAATTGAAATTAATACGATATATTATTATTATGTTATTTAAATTTATTATTATTAAGTATTAAAAACTGTTCGGAATATTTATAAGTTAAAAGAGTTTTTATATATTATATTATAGGTTTAAATATTTATATATGAAAATATATAATAATATAATAATATAAATTTAGCCTAATAGCTTAGTAGTTATAAGCCTAGGTATCTCTCTTAATTATAATAGGCTTAGGTACCTTGTTACGATTAATTATAAAAGATAGTTGTTAGCTAGCAGGGGGTACTAAACGTATCTTATATACGAAAAGGCGTCTTTTAATCGGAAGATATATAGTCTGTTACTAGGCTATATTAAAACTATAGGTATATAGAAAATATACGCCTATTAACTTAATATTATAATATAACTAATATGTTTTATATTTAATAATTAAAGTTTTATTTATTTAATTTACGTTATTATTAATTAATTAATTAATTAATATTAAAACTATATAAGCTGTATTTTAATAATAGTAATTTATATATTTTATTAATTATAATAATAACGGCATTATTAACGTTTTCCGTTATCTATAAGGCATTTAAAAACTGGGATCGTTTTAAAAGAGAATTTTAATTTAAAATGTACGCGTTTAGTATTTAGCGTTATATCGATCTTATAAAACCCGCTATAACTTTATATGTAAAAAATAAATTCGTTATACGATACGAAATAATATCGTAAACAGCTTTTTAAATATATTTATATTTTTCGAAGAAATTACTAAACAAATCGATTATATAAGCTATTTTATAAATACCTTTAAAATAATTATCGAAAGTAAATAAGCTTAAATTTAGAACTTTATAATATATATTTACGAAAATCGAAAATTTAAAAACTTATAAAAAAATTAACGATTTTACGAAATAAATCCTAGTATCGGTATTTTAACAATTAAAAAAGGATTTTTTTCTTAAAAAAACTTGCAAAAATAATACGCCAGTTTAATTAAATTTGGCAAAATATACGATAATAAGTTACTAATTAACATATAACGAAAATACCGCAAAAAATTAAAGTAAACTTAAAAGTTAACGAAAAAACTAAACGAATAAATTATAAAATAATAAAAGTTTATAACTTAAAAATAGTAATATAATATTTTAAAAACGAAAATACCGATTGTATAAATTAACGACCTTTTAAAAAATAAAAAAACTTAAGATCGAAAACGATATATTTAATTACTAAAAAATAACGGCTAACTTTTTAGATTATTAAACTATAACTTAATTATCGTTTATATTACGAAATATTTAAATAACGTTTTTAACGTTTTATAAAGCTTTTATAAATTTTTTTAATAAAGATAACTTTAATTAAGAAAAAATAAAAGATATTAACTTTTAATTACGGGGAAAAACTTTAAAACGTAAGTTAAAACGAGGTAATCGTAAAGGCTTATATTCGGATTAAAATATTAATAAGCGAAAATGCGAAAAGTTAAATATTTAAGGTATACGTTATAAAATTTATTTAATCTTTTATTAACGTCCCGGATAAGTTTACGGGATAGATAAGCTTACGAGATGGTTTTTAGTACCTTGTAATAACAAACTTAATTTAATTAACTATAACATATTAAATTAATTTAAACTAATCGGATTTTTTATCGCTAAACGTATTTATAACTTTCTTATAAGTGCGTATATTATATCCGGGCTTTCCGTAAATATTATACTTCCGTTTTTTCGTTTAAACCTTTTTGCGATAATTACTTTTAGTCTTTTTTAATTGTAATTGCTTATTATTACTTTTTTTTAGCTATAAAAGCTTTTATTTCCCTTATAGTAAATGTTTTTCCTTTTTGGAAATATATATTTTTGGTTTTATAACGTTTACTTAAAATATAATTTGTTTCGTATAATTAAGAAATTTTTTTTCGAAGAAAAATAATTTCGTATAAAAGTAACAAGTTATTTTTTGTTAAAAAATTCGCCGATTTAACGATTTTTGTCGGCGAGTTACCCTAATGATTTTTAATTTTTTTTTGTAAGTAATATTTTTGTTTTGTTACTTTCTTAATATTTTTAAGGGTTTTTGTAAATAGAGAACGAATAAAACCGGCGGAGGTTAATGGGGAAACGGTTAGCGTAAATATAATTAAAAAAATTTCGAATTCGGAAAAAACGTTATTAAGATTAAATAAAACGAAATTAATTTTCGCGAATCCGGATTTAATATTATCGGTTGTTATAACAGCTTTAAACGCGTCGCGAAAACCGGCGATAAAATCTTCTTTAATAATATAAATAACGTAATGTTATATAAAATTTTCGATATATAATAAATAAACGCGTTTTAATACGGAAAAATAAGATATATCGAAAAGTTAAAGCCGATAAAAGGAATAGGTAAGTATATAAAATATAATAATATCGTTAATTTTATAATAATTTTCGAATTCGATTAAATAATAATTTTCGTAACCGTCGAGGATAAGGAAACGTTTCGAATTTTTAATACATATTCGAATATATTTATCAAAATATTTAATTTATTTTAAACCTAATTTATTTATTATCCAGTTGTTTTTATTTATAGTAATTTTTTAATCGGGTAAAAGTAGGTTATCGGCGAACTAGCGAAAAAAGTGGTTTTTTCCGGTAAAGATAATAAATAAAAGTAGGGCCTAATTTTAAAAGTTAATAATTTGTATTATTATAAATTATTTTCGATTTTTTTACTGGGCCTGTTTAGGTTTTTTACGTTTTTTTATATTAATAATAATTATACCGGTTATTATAAAAAGTTTTATTAAAATTTTTATTTCGTTAAAATTATAGATATTTTTTTTACGATACCGTATTTTACGATTATAACCCGAATAAACTTAAATTATTTACGAAATACTTTTAGAGTTTTATATAGAACTTTTTAATAATTTATTTTTCGATTAAAATACGTTTCGAATTTTTGTTATTTTTTAACAAAATTAAATATTTATTTAATTCCGATATGTTCCGTAACGTATTACGTTAATAATAGATTTGTTATATCTTTAATATGTTGATACCGGATAAAAAACGTTTATATATTTAGGTTAAAAATTTAGTTAATAATCGATTATTTTTCGGTTAGCGTTAATTTTTATAAATTAAAAATAATATCGGTTTTATAGGATTTATTAATATATCGTACGTATAAAATAAAATAGGCGACTTTATAAATAAAATTAAATGTCGTATAATTAAATATCGGGTTTCGTTTTTTAGCTTAAACGGCTAAATTTATTTTTGTTTTTTTATAAGCCGTTTTATATTATTAATGTTGAAAAATAGTTAATTGAAGTTAGGTAATTAGAATATGTTAAAAATTATCCCGTAAACTTGTTTATCCCGTAAGCTTATCCGGGACGTTATATATTACTATAATATTTTTATACATTTTTTAATATGGCCGTAGTTAGTTTTCGTTTTAATAACGAAATATTAAAGTTAGTTTATTATCGATTTAACTTTAATTAATTTTTAAAAGAAAAAATATTTTTTAAAAAGTAAAAAAAAAAACTAACAAACGTTTCGTTTTACTTTTTAATAAATTTATTTATTTTAAATTCAGGATTTACGATATATATTTTTAACTTTATTTACAGGTTTTTAAAAAAATAAAATAACGATTTAAAGCGACGTAACATAGTTAAGAAATAACTCTATTCCGATTACAAAAATACGGGGAAATAAATATATTATTTTAAACCTTTAAAAGCCCGAAAGCGATACGTTTATACGACGTAATTTATTATAAAGATTTCGTATATAACTTAGTATCTTTCCGGCAATTTTTAAGAAAAAAGATATAAATGAGATAACTGAGAAATAAAGTAATTATTACGTTAACAAATAATTTATTTAATTTATTATCGATAATATTAACGTAAAGGCTATTTCCGTAATTTTTATAACTTATAAATAACGGAATTATTACGGATCGATAACGGTATTATATAGCATTTAAAATTAAGTTATTTAAAGCTCGAAATAATTATTTAATTATAGTTTTATACGAAAAAAATCCGCTTAAAAACCTTATAACAGTTAAATATTAGGTATATAATAACGCCAAAGTTAAAAAATAAATACGTTATAACCCGAAAAAAAAAGCTTTTAATTAAAAGAAAAAATCGCCGTAACCTTTACGGTTTTCGAAAAAAACCTAGAAAAACATAAATACGTTATATTCGTTACTAATAAATATTTAAGCTTTGCTTAGGATATATATTTTAAAAACCGAAAATAAAAGATATTAATTAATGGGTTTCGATGTCTTTTTTAAAAAATTTATAAAACCAGATTAAAGGGTTTTTATAGGTAATCGAATATAATAACAAAATTTAAAAAAATTATTAATATCGAAATATATTATAATAGCTTTTTTTAATATTAAAGGTAAACTTTTAATACAGTATACTTAGGTTTAAAACGGTGGTAGAAAACGTTTAAAAGACATAATTAAAAAGAAAACATTTATAATAGAAAATAACGTTAAATTATCCTTATTTTTAATTATATTCTTTTAATAACAGTATATTTATATAACCGTATCTTTAAATACGTACCTTTTTAATAAAGCTCATACGAAATTTATTATATTTATTTAATATATAAAAATAGTATTGTAATATTTAATTAAAAGCCTTAATAAATTTTTTTTAAGTGTATAGCTATACAGCTTATATTATAATAACTACCGCTATAAAAAACGGAAATTTTAAAAATTAAATCCTAAAATATAAATTAACCTTTTTATCGGTTATCGATTTACGAATATTAACGAAATTTAAAACCCGTTAATTAATAATATTATTATAATTCGAAACGTATAATTTAACAAAAAGGCTACTTTTTTAAGTAATATAAAAAAACCGTTCGGAAAATAAAATTCGGAAATAAAAGTAAAAATACCGAAAATTAAAAAAAAACGGATATAAGAAAATAAATAAAAAAGAAATTAATAATACGGGAATTATATAAGTTAATCGAAAAACATTCGATAACCGGCCTTATTTATACGCCGTTATAATATATATACTCTTATAACCGGAACCTCGCTAATTAAAAATATTAACTATATAACTATTAATAGCTATTAACAATTAGCAGCTAAAAAAAAGGAAATAAGATAAAGAAATAAAAAAATACGGTAGAACCTCGGCGATTAATGGCCGACCTACGGATACACCTACAAAAAATCGCACTTAAATAGCATATATAACTTAGATAAAAATCGATTAATATACTTCTTAAAATAGTCTATTATTATTCGGCCATTACCTTACTTTTATAACTATACTCCTTATATATAATTAATATTCTATTTATTATTATTATTATTATTATTATTATTATTATTATTATTATTATTATTATTATTATTATTATTATTATTATTATTAATTATTAAGTTAAATATATAAGGTCGTTAAGTTTAAGCCGTATTATTTAAACTAAGCTAAAAATACAAAATAATTATATTAATAATTAATACGATAAATATTTTACCTAATATTTTCGAATACGGTAATTATTATTAATTTTTATGATAATAATAACTTATACGCCTTAGTTATAAAAGGCTTTATTTTAAAGCTAACTATCGTATAATACCAATAAGCTTTAACTTTAATAAACCTTATACCCCTTAATTAGTTCGGTAAAAGGAATTTCTTAAAAGGCAATAATTTAAAAGATATTAAACTTTTCGCGGTAAACATTAAATACGTATAAAATAGCTGCTTTATAATCTTTTACCAGTTCTATAATTAAAAATATTAAATATCAGCTAGAAAAAAGAGCTAAAAACTTCAAACTAGTTACTTTTAATTTTAATCGATTTTACGGCTTTTTAAATTCTTATTAATTAAAACAATGAAAATATACTAGCTAAATCCGAATATAAAATCTAAATACTTTATATCTCTGAAATTTCGACGGAAACAATCTCGATAATATTGCCGAACCTAAATAAAATAATCGATTTTTACTTAAATTTATATTAAAAAATATCCGGCGTATAAAAAATTATTAGTAAAATTAAATAACCATAATCATATATTTAAAAACTATAAATTTTAACATTTAAATCGATATAAAAAAGATTACGAATAATAATTTATCCGGCTGTTCCGGATTACGAAAACTATCTAGAATTATATTAAGAATAATTTTTAATAAAGGGTTACATAACTAGACAATTTATAAAAAAGTTAAGGTTTAGTAAAACCTAGTAACCGATAACATAATCTATTAATTTACTTAATTCGGTTCTTCGAATACGTTTCCTTTAAGAAGAAATTAAGTTAAATATAAATACTTCTTTTTTATTTCATTTTAATTTTCTTTTCTTTTATTTCATTATATTAATAAACCTATAAAATATTTCTTTAAAATATTAATATATTTAATAAACTTTTATAACTAAAAATTATTTCGATTTAAATTAAATTAATAAATACCGACTTTAATATAATAAAAAAAACTCTTTTTCTATCGAAATATATTAATTATTATCTTAGTAAATAAATCTAGCTTTATATATAACTAAATAATTTGTTACTATTAATATTATATATAATATAAGGTAAAATGCTACTAAGATACTTAATTAGCTATATATAAAAAGCTAATTTATTTATTAAATATATATATAAAGGATTATTTAAATATAACCCGAAAATACTTTTTAAAAACCGTCCCTTTTTAATTAAGGGCTGGAAAAACATAATGCGAGTTATATTATATAGCAATTAACGATAAAATATATCCGATTAATTAATTAATTTCTAACGTTCCTAATCGTAATTAGTTTTAAGAACTCTTAGCCACCCCTTAATTATCGCCGACACAGTGGCGGAGCCGAAGCCCTAACTGGTTTAGCTCTTTTCAGCTGGCGCTACTTAAAGAAATAGTAACCTAAGCTTATTATAATTAAAAAAGACACCTAGATTCGCAACTATTAAGCTATTAAGCTATATTATATATAATAATACTAATTATTATTAAATAAATGTGTTAATAATATCGGTTATAATTTTTTCTTATAATATTTATGTTATTAGTCGAAATTATTATTTTTTTAATTTATTAATTAATTATTTTAAAGTGATTATTATAAGGTTATTAAGTTTAAGCTTTATTATTTAAGTTAAATTAAAAATTAAAAATAATTATATTAATAATTAATACGATAAATATTTTACTTAGTATTTTTAAATATAGCAATTATTAATAGTTTTTACGATAACGATAAATAATATCTCGGTTTTAAAAATCTTTATTCCGAAGTTAATTATTAAATCCCCGTAAGTATATAATTTCTTAGTTAATATCGGCTTAAAAGATTTATTTACGTAATACTAATAAGTTTTAACGCTGATAAATCTTATATTCTCTAACTAGTTTAGTTAAGAGAATTTTAAATAATAACTTAAAAAATATTAAAATTTTCACAGTAAATTTAAAGTCCGTATAAAATAACTACTTTATAACTCTTTCTTAGTTTTACGATTAAAAGTATTAAATATTACCTAGGAAAAAAGGTTAAAAATTCTAAATTGATTATCTTTTTTAATTTTATTAAATTTCTAGGCTTTTTAAACTCTTAGTAATTAAAATAACTAAAATATACCGGTTAAATCCGAATATAAAATCCTAATATTTCGTACTTCCGAAATTTCGACGGAAACGATTTTAATTATATTATCTAATTTAAATAAAATAATCGACCGAAGAAAATATATTAACATTTTTATTAATAATAATAAATTTTCCGAAAAAATCCAGTTTTATATTTAATTTTCGATTATAGTTTAAATTAAAACGGCTGAAATAATCCACTTCTAAGTAAACTTATATTAAATAAATATCTAGTTTATAGAAATATTATTAATAAAATAAAAAATAACGATAACGGGTTTAAAAACGTTAAAATTTAATTTTTAAATCGATGTAAATTAAAGGATTACGAACGATAGTTTATCCGGTTATTTCGAATTATAAAAATCGTTTAAAATTCTATTAACAATAGTCGTTGATAAAGGCATAATTAAGTAATCGAGAAAAAAATTAAGGTTTAATAAAACTTAGTAATAAATAATATTATTTATTTATTTATTTAATAATTACGGTTACGTCTGTTTAAAAAAGAATTTAAATAATATATTTATATATAAAATATTAAACTGAATAAATATAAAAATTTTATATAATTATTTTTATAGTATAATTCTTTTCCGTATAAAAAAATATCGGTTAACGAATAATATATTATGCAAGGTCGTTGGGTTCAAGCCGTATTATCCAGGCTGAGCCAAAGACACGAAGTAATTACACCAATAATTAACACGATAGATACTCTACCCAGTATCACGAATAATATATTATAAAAATTATTTAATTTTTAAAACATTAATATATTCTCCTTAAAAAAGACGTAACCGTTAAACAAAATTAAATAAATAAATAAATTATAATATCGGTTACTAAGCTTTATTAAGCCTTAATCTTCTTATAAACTGCCTTATTATACCCCTATTAATAACCATTTTTAACTAAATTCTAAACGGTTTTCGTAATCCGGAATAGCCGGATAAATTATTATTCGTAATCCTTTAATTTATATCGAATTAAAAATTAAATTTCGAAATTTTTAAACCTTTTACCGCCTATATTCAATTTTTTTAATAATTTCTTTATACGGTCGATATTTTTTATTATATGGTCGTTTAATTTTTAATTATTTTTATTTATATAAATTAAATCGTATCCGAAAATTAAAAATAAAATCCGATTTTTTTAAAAAAGGTCGGTTAAATCGACGGAGGTATCGATATTTTTGGTTTATCCCAAAGCTTTATTAAATTTAAAAACTTTAAGAAAAACGTTTTCCGTAAAGATTTTACAATTACGAAACACCGGTATCTTATAACAGGAATTACCTGGTATATTTTAATTATTTTAATTAATAGGAATTCGAAAAAATGGTCTAGTACCAAATACTTTCTACCTGGTTATCGTACTAATACCTTTTTATTAATTATAAAATCGATCGAGGTTAAAAGTAGTTAATTTAAAGTTCCTAACCCTTTTTCCTAGTTAATATCTAACATTTTTAATTATAAGACTAGTAAAGGGTTATAAAGCAGCTATTTTATACGGACTTAAGGTTTACTGCGAAAAACTTAACATTTCCTAAGTTATTATTTACATTTCAAGAGATTCCCCCTACCGAACCGTAAAGTTAAAGGATATAAGGTTTATCAGGGTTAAAGTTTATCGGCATTACGTAAATAAATTTCCCAACCGATATTAATCGAAAAATTACGTACTTACGGAAACCTAGCAGTCGGTTTCGGGATAAAACATTTCGTAATCGAAACGTATAATTTATTATTACCGTAAAAACCATTAATAATTACCGTATTCGAAAATATTAGATAAAGTATTTATTATATTAATTATTAGTATAATTACTTTATATCTTTAGCTTAGCCTGGATAATACGGCTTAAATTTAATAATCTTATAAAACCTTAATATATTTCTTTTATAAATCGCTAATATATTTTATATATTTATTATTAAAAATTTATATATGAAAATCTTCATTTTAATGCTTTAATATTTTAATATTATAAATTTTAATTTTATTATTAAATGTTAAAATTCATGAACTATTACTAACGTTCTTTATTAATTTTCTACGAAATAATATATAAATTATTTAAAATATTATTTAACGAAAACGTTTAAATAATATTTTTAAATGTTATATTCGATATATTCGTAATAAAATCTATAGTTATTATATAATACGATAACTAAACTGCTAATAAGAAAATAGTTCTTTAAAAGGGGTTTTTAATTTATTTAGTTTTTTCTATAAATTTAATAAAGATTAAGATTTTCTATTTAAAAAAATTAGGTTAATATTTTATCATATATTTATATTAGAATTTATTATATATTAATTACGATTTTTAAAATATTTTTATTATAAGTATAAAAGATATATAATAAATTTAACCGTTAACTTTAATATAATTAAAAATTAAGTTTATAATTTATAATTGTTATTTATTTCTATTTTTATATTGATTTATATATTGTTTTATTACTAATATAAATCTTAAATTTATTATTTAATTTCAAAGTAATTTAAATTTTATCTTAAATAATATTATATATTATTATATTATAAAAGCGAGTTAGTTATATTAGTTAATCGGCCCCTTTTTAGTACTTTTTAATAATAAATTTAAATAAAATAATTATAACGTTATAAATAAAATGAAATAAAATTAATTTCTTATTATTAAAAAACTCTATAACTTCTTTATAAACACGTATATTATATTTAAATTTATTATAAACCTTATAATTTAGTTTTTTCGTTTATACCTGTTTACGACGATTATCTTAATTTTTTATTAACTGCGATTGTTTATTATTACTTTTTTTAATTATAAAGGCTTTTTTATTATTATAAGCGTTCCTTCCTTTTTAAAAACATATGTTTTTAATTTTTCGGCGTTTACTAAGAACGTAATTTATTTTGTAAAGATAGCTCTTTTTAAAAAAAGTAATTTTATATAAAAATAGTAAATTACTATTTGTTAAAAAACTAACCGATTTAATTATCTTTATCGATAAGCTATTTTAATAATATCTAATTTTTCTTTATAAATAATATCCCCGTTAAATCGGTTTAATAAAAATTGTAAAATTTTTCATAAATAAAGAAATAGCAGAATTAATAAAGGTAAATAAAAAAGATCGATATAAATATAATTAAAACTTTTAGTTTAAAAACATAATTAAAATTAAATTAAATTCTCCTTAAATAAGACGTAACCGTGGAATCAAATTAAATAAATAAATAGATTGTACTATCGGTTACTAAGCTTTACTAAGCTCTAACTTTCTTACAGGTAACTTCAGACTGCCCTATTATGCAAGCCCCTATCGACGACCATTTTTGACCGAATTTTAAATAGTTTTCGCAATCCGGAGCAGCCGGATAAACTATCGCTTGTAATCTTTTTTATATCGAGCTAAAAGTTAAACTTCGAAATTTTTAAACTTTTTATTATTTATATCCAGCTTTTTTAACAGTTTCTTTATACGGTCGATATTTTTTATTATAAGGTTGTTTAATTTTTAATTATTTTTATTTATATAAATTAAATCGTATTCGAAAATTAAAAATAAAATCCAATTTTATGTTAAAAAAATTAAATAAATTAATAATGGTATCGATATTTTTAATTTATTTTAAAATTTTATTAAATTTAAGGATTTTAAGAAAAACTTTTTTCGTAAAGATTTTATAATTATAAAATACCGGTATTTTCTAATAGGAATTGCCCGGTATATTTTAACTATTTTAATTAATAGGGATTCGAAAAAATGATTTAATACTAAGTACTTTCTATCTGGTTATCGTATTAATATCTTTTTATTAAATATAGAATCGATTAAGGTTAAAGTCGTAGAATTAGCAAAGTATTACAAAACTATCTTATACGGACTTAAGGTTTACCGCAAAAAGCTTAATATCTTTTAAGTTATTACATTTTAAAAGATTTCCTTTACCGAACCAGTTAAAAGGTATAAAATTTATTAAAGTCGAAATTTATCGGCATTACGTAAATAAACCTTTTAACCGATATTAATCGAAAAATTATATATTTACGGGAATTAAATAATTAATTTCGGAATAAAACTTTTCGTAATTAAGGTATATAATTTATTATTATTGTAAAAATTAATAATAATTATTATATTCGAAAATATTAAATAAAATATTTATTATATTAAATTTTAATAAAATTATTTCGTATTTTTAATTTAATTTAAATAATGCGGTTTAAATTTAATAACTTTATAAAATTAAATTAAATAAATTCCATTTTTACGAATTTTAATTTGATATTATTAATTATTATAATATTTTTAAACGTATTATAATGCTGGCGGTAAAATCTTCTTTAATAATATAAGTACCGTACCGTAATATATTACTTTAAATATATAATAAATAAATACGTTTTAATACGGAAAAATAAAATACGTTAAAAATTTAACATCGATAAGAAAAATAAATAAATATATCAAATATTATTATAACTGTAAAAACTATTAATAATTACAGTATTCGAAGATATTAAGTAAAGTATCTATCGTATTAATTACTAATGTAATTACTTCGTCTCTTTAACCTAGCCTAAATAATATAACTTATACTTAATAACCTTATATATTATATTTAAATATCGAAAAATATATGACTATTACTTAATAATATTTAATATATAAATTCTATAATAATTCATAATTTACCGTTTAATATTTAAAAGATATAAAACATACTATATATTATTATTAAGTTAACTACTTTATTTTATAATATTTTACATTCGAAATTTATATGCAATTTTATTAAATATTATTTATTTAATAAATCTAGTAACTATTTCGTTATAAAGAAATTCTTTATATAAATAATTAATAAATAAAACGTTAAAATTTAAAACATAATAACTAATAATGTTATTTAATTCCGCGGTAATTATATCTGTTATAAATAAATAAAGAATAGTATACTTCGTTATTTTAAAAAAGTAATTAATTTTTAATAAAATTATACCGTTTAACGTTATTATAGCTTTTAATATAAGTTAATTTTACAACTTAATTATCGCCGCTATACAAAGTCGTTAGGTTCAAGCCGTATTATCTAGGCTAAACCAAAAACACAAAATAATTACACCAATAATTAACACAATAAATACTTTACCTAATATCTTCGAATACGGCAATTATTAATAGTTTTTACGGTAATAATAAATTATACGCCTCGGTTACGAAAAGCCTTATTCCGAAACCGACTGCTAAATCCTTATAAGCACGTAATTTCTCAATTAATATCGGCTAGAAAACTTACTTACGTAATGCCGATAAGCTTTAACCCTGATAAACCTTATACCTTCTAGCTCTACGGTTCGGTAAGGAAAATCTCCTGGAATACAATAACTTAGGAAATATTAAGCTTTTCGCGGTAAACCTTAAGTCCGTATAAAATAGCTGTTTTACAACCCTTTACTAATCTTACAACTAAAAATATTAAATATCAACCAGGAAAAAAGGCTAGGAATTCTAGACCAACTACCTTTAACCTTAATCAATTCTATAACACCTTTTTAAATCCCCATTAATTAAAATAGTTAAAACATACCGGGCAATTCTTATTATAAAATACCGGTATTCCGTAATTGTAAAATCTTTACAAAAAACGTTTTTTTTAAAATTTTTAAATTTAATAAAGTTTTAAAACGAATTAAAAATATCGATACTTTTATCGATTTAATTAATTTTTCCTAAAAAAATCGGATTTTATTTTTAATTTTTAAATACGATTTAATTTATATAAATAAAAATAATTAAAAGTTAAATAACCTTATAATAAAAAATATTAACCGTATAAAAAAATTACTGGGAAAATTGGATATAAACGGTAAAAGGCTTAAGAATTTCGAAATTTAATTTTTAATTCGATACGAATTGGAAAATTACGAACGATAATTTATCCGGCTGTTCCGGATTACGAAAACCGTCCGAAATTCGGTTAAAAATGGTTGTCGATAAAGGTATAATAAAGCAGTTTATAAGAAGGTTAGGGCTTGGTAAAACTTAACAACCGATACTATAATTTATCTATTTGTTTAATTTTGTTTTACGGTTACGTCTCCTTTAAGGAGATTATCGCCGCTATATATTAGTAATTTTAAGCCGTAATATAGTATATTATATATTTATATTTTATATTATAATATCTACTTAACGGTTAAAAATCATTATATTAAAAGATTACTAATAAATAATATCGATAAATTTTAATTTATACAGTTAAACTTAATAAGAACCTTTTTATTATCTTAAATGCGTAATTAATTATATATAATAAAGAAACTTTAATTTATTTATTTATAAATTATAATTTATTTATATACGTAATTTCTTTTATAATACCTGAATAATTTTATTTAAAATCTTGTATATAAAAGTATAATAAGCTTATATATACTAAGATTGCCCTATATAGCTCGATATTTAAATAATACTAATCTTGTATATATGCCAATATTATTACGAATTATTTTATTATAAACGTTTATAATAAAAACTCGTTAAAAAACCTGAAAATTATATATTATATATAGTATTTCTAAAGTTATTAATAATCATAATATAAGAATAAAGTTAAACTCGAAATAAGAATGTTATATATTATCGTAATTAAGATAGTAAATATAAAAAGAGTAGTATATAAAATAATACCTGAAAATAATAATATTTATAGTTTTAATAATATATACGACGTCGTTTATAATATTTAATATAAGAATAATATTAATCTTTACGATTATATTTAATTTTAAATATTATTAAAAAAGACTTAGTATTATTACGTACCGTTTTTAATATATATCGAATTATTTCGAATTACAGCTAGTTATATAAATTTTTAATGCGGTTATAACTAATACGATTAATTTAATTATAGATAATTAATTATTATATATAATAATAAAAATATAAAACCGTTTTAAAATATACTAGTTTTAAAAATATTGTTATATTATATTTAAATTTTATTATAGATTTTATTAATAAAGATATACGTTAATATATTACATAAAAATAAGTAGAGTTTATTAAAATTTTTTATAAAAGGCATTTTAAAAAGCACATTAAGTGCGAATTAGTAGGTATATTCGCAGACTTAAATTATTAAACGCTGCGCATTTACTTATAAGTGTTAATATCGTACTTAAATATATTAAACCTTTATAAATTTTTTAATTAACGAAACTAAGAAGGATACTATTATATCTTATATTAATTTTACTTATCTTTAAAAAGACGTACTCGTATAGTTAAATTTAATTAATTTATAAATTTGATTAAAAAATTTTAATAAATTTCTTAGTTATGCTTTTATTAATTATTAATTTTAACGGAATTCTAAATTGTTTTCGTAATTGAAAATAGTCGGATAAATTATTATTCGTAATTTTTTAATATATATAAATTTAAAAGATAAATTTTCACGTTTTTAAGTTCGTCATTATTATTTTTAATTTTATTAATTATTTTTTTATAAGCCGGATATTTTTTTAATTACTTATTATATAAGCGAACGAGATATATAAGCGAATGGGACATATTTTTAACTATTTTAACTATATATCTCTAATTATTTATTTTTTGCCGTTAACGTTATAAAATGCCTTACGAAAAAAAGAAAAAAAAACCTAACGGTTTAAGTTAAAAAATAAAAACCGAAATTTAGTTATAAAAAACTTAGTTTTACTTATAATATCTTACATTTTACTTTAAAAACGTAATTTAACGGTAAACGCGCCCGAACTGATATTATCTCTAATTCGCAAAAATTAATACCGACGGAAAAAAAAATTATTATTAAACAAATTTTTAACTTAAATACGTAAGTGTTTTTTATCCGGCGTTAATATATTAAAGATATAACGACTTTATTACTTACCTAACGCGTTACGATATATATCGTGATTAATTAAGCGTTTAACTTTATTTAACGTAAAAAAAAAAAAATTACGTTTAAATCGAAAAATAAATTATTAAAAGGTTTTATACGAAAATTTAAAAATATTTCGTAAGTAATTTAAGTTTATTCGGGTTATAATTACGAAATACGGTATTACGGAAAGAATATTTATGTAAAGTTATTAAATTTAAGCCGTATTATCCAGGCTGAACTAAAGATACGAAATAATTATACTAATAATTAATACGATAAATACTTTACCTAATATCTTCGATTACGGTAATTATTAATAGTTTTTACGGTAACAATAAATTATACCTCGGTTACGAAAAACCTTATTCCGAAACCGATTATTAGGTTTTCGTAAGTACGTAATTTCTCGATTAATATCGGCTTAAAAAGTTTACTTACGTAATGTCGACAAGCTTTAACCCTAATAAACCTTATGCCCTCTAGCTTTTCGATTTAATAGGCCTTATACAAAATGCCTTATAGATAATAATTTAAGAAATATTAAGCTTTTTGCAGTAAACCTTAAGGTTGTATAAGATAGCTGCTTTGCAACCTTTCGCCAGTCTTACGATTAAAAATATTAGATATTAGCCAGGAAAAAGGGCTAGGAACTTTAAACCAGCCATCTTTTTTAATTTCGATTAATTTCAAAGCTTTTTAAACCCCTATTAATTAAAATAACTAAAATATGCCGGCCAAGTCCGAATATAAAGTTCTAATACTCCGTACCTCCGGAATCTCGACGGAAACGATTTCGATTAAGTTACCCGATTTAAATAAAATAATCGGCCGAATAAAATATATCGATATTTTTATCGATATTAATAACCTTTCCGAAAAAAATCGGATTTTATTTTTAATTTTCGAATACGATTTAATTTAAAACGGCAGAAATAATCGATTTTTACGTAAATTTATATCAAAAAATATCCGGCTTATAGAAAAATTACTGGTAAAACTAGAAAATAATAATAACAGGCTTAAAAACGTCGAAGTTTAACTTTTAAATTAATATAAAGAGGATTACGAACGATAATTTATCCAGTTATTCCGGATTGCAAAAGCCGTCCAGAATTCCGTTAAAAATAGTCGTTAATAAAGGCTTATATAACTGGGCAATTTATAAAAAGGTTAGGGTTTAGTAAAGCTTAACAACTAATAGTATAATCTATTCATTTATTTAATTTAGTTCTACAGGTACGTCTCCTCTAGGGAGAAAAAGAATATTTATAACTTCGATAAAATAAGAGTTTTAATAAGTTTTTTATAATAATAAGCGTAATAATTATAAATACCGAAAAATATAAAAAACTTAAATAAATATAATAAAAAAATAAAGAATAATTTATAATAATATAAGTTATTAATTTTCAAAACTAGGCCTTGGTTTTATTTATTATCTTTACCGGGAAAAACTATTTTCTTTGCTAGTTCGCCGATAACCTACTTTTACCCAATTAAAAGATTATTATAAACGAAAATAGTTAAACGATAAATAATTTAAGTTTAAAATAAATTAAGCATTTCGATAAATATATTAAAATACGTATTAAAAATTCGAAATATTTCCTTATTTTTACCGGTTACGAAAACTATTATTCGATTAAATTCGAAAATTATTATAAAACTAATAATATTAATACATTTTATATATTTACTTATTTTTTTATCGACTTTATCTTTTCGATATATTTTATTTTTCCGTATTAAAACGCGTTTATTCGTTATATATTAAAAATCTTATACAACGTTACGTTATTTACATTATTAAAAAAGTTTTTATTACCGGCTTTTGTAACGTATTTAAAATTACTATAATAACCGATAATATTAAATCCGGATTTATAAAAACGGGATTTATTCCATTCGATCTTAATCGTATCCTTTCCGAATTAAAAGTTTTAATTATGCTTACACCGACCGTTTTTTTATTTACCCTTATTAACTCCGTTATTTTTCTACTTATGAAAATTTTTAAAAATATTACTAAAACGATTCGATTAAAACGTTATTTATAAAGAAAAATTAAAAATTACTAAGGTAACTTGTCGATAAAAATAATTAAATCGGTTAAACTTTTAAGAAAAAATAAGCTATTACTTAGATATAAAATAGTTCTTTTTCGAAAAAAAAACGTTTATTTTCGTAAAACGAAATACGTCCTTAATAAACGTCGGAAAACTAAAAATATACGTTTCTAAAAAAAAGGAACGCTTACTATAAGAAAGGTAAAGGCTTTTATAGCTAAAAAGGAAATTAATGATAAATAATTACGGTTAATAGAGGTTGAAGGTAATTATCGCAAGAAGGTTTAGATAAAAAAACGGAAATATAACGTTTACGGCAAGCCCGGATATAATACGCTTATTTATAAGAAAGTAATAAAAACGTTTAGCGATAAAAAATTTAATTAGCTTAAATTAATTTAAGGCGTTGTAATTATTTTATTTAAAAATTTTATTAAAGTACGCTTATAAAATCCCGTTCGCTTATATATTTCGTTCGTTTATATCATGCGTTATAAGTTTGTATAAAAATATTTTTTTTCCCGTTATTTTAATTTAAATTATATTCGAAAATTAAAAATAAAGCTGATTTTTCTTATATAAGCAATTAATATCGATATAAATATTAATATATTTTTTCGGCCAATTATTTTATTTAAATTAAATAATATAATTAAAACCGTTTCTATTAAAATTTTAAGAATACGAAATATTAGAATTTTATATTTAAACTTAGCATGTATATATTAGTTAATTTAAATAATAAACATTTAAAAAGTTGTAAAATTAACGAAAAGTTATAAAGGAACTATTTAATACTGATTAACGTTTATCGTAAAAAGCTTAATATTTTCTAAGTTATTATTTAAGATTTCCCCTATTAAACCGTAAAGGGCATAAGGTTTATTAAGCTCGAAATTTATCGACATTATATAATTAGTTTCGAAATACGCTTTTTTATAATTAAGGTATAATTTATCGTTATTATAAAAATTATTAATAATTATTATATTCGAAAATATTAAGTAAAATATTTATTATATAAATTATTAATATAATTACTTTATATTTTTAATTTAGCCTATACAATAGGGCTTAAATTTAACGACCTTATATATTAATTTCAAAAAGCGGTATTTACTTATTATACTAAAGTTTTCGTATATAACCTTTCGAATTAATAATTTTTTAAGTAATTCGAGATTATAGAAGTTATAAGAACACCTATATTTAAAAAATATTACCGTTATTATTTATATAAAAAAGAGTTCTTATACGTAAAAGAAGAACTTTTAAGCTAGTAAAATAAAAGTAGGTAAAGAATATTTAATCAAACTTAAGTTATTTTTATAGATTATTTTTATAATAATATAATTTATTTAAATAGAGATTACCGAATAAAATAGTCAAGATTTACGAAAAAGACCTGTACGAATCTCCATTATTTTATTTAAACGTTATAATAAATATTTATATTTTTCAAAAATTAAAAAGCTTAGATTTAATAAATTTATTAAACGATATATAGTAAAACTAGCTAAGTAAAAGATATATTATAATTATTAAAATAATTATAACTGTATTATATAAAATCTTCAAGTTTAAGCCGTATTATTAAAGTTAAAATAAAAATGCGAAAGAATTATATTAATGATTAATATAATAAAAATTTTACTTAATCTTTTCGAAAACCATAATTATTACTAGTTTTTACGCTAATACTAAATTATACTTTAATTAAGAAACCTTTTATTTCGAAATTAATTATTACGTAATACCGATAAGCTTTAATCTTAATAAACCTTATATTTTTTAAATTAATTTAATAATAAAAATCGTAAATAATCTTTTAAAAAAGATAAAGTTTTTTACGGTAAATTTCAAATCTATTAAAAAAATAATTTATAACTTTTCGCTAATTTTTCGAATTTTTAAATTTTTATTAGTTAAAATAGTTAAAATATATCCATTAAATTCGAATATAACATCTTAATATTACGTATTTCTAAAATTTTAATAAAAATTATTTCGATTATATTATTTAAATTAAATAAAATAATCGATTAAATAAACTATATTAATATTTTTATCGATATTAATAATTTTTCTGAAAAAAATTATATTTTATTTTTAGTTTTCGGAGCTTAACATATTCTGAGTTATTTCCTTTTAGGAGATTCCCCCTGCCGAACCAGCCCGAGGGTATAAGGTATATCAGGGTCGAAACTTGTCGGCATTACGCAAATAAACCTCCTAACCGATATTAATCGAAAAATTACGTACTTACGGGGACTTAATAATTAGTTTTGGGATAAGGTTTTCCGTAATTAAAATATATAATTTCTTATTATTATAAAAATTATTAATAATTATTATATTCGAATATATTATATAAAATATTTATTATATTAATTATAAATATAATTAATTTGTATTTTTAATTTAATTTAAATAATAAAGCTTAAACTTAATAACTTTAAATTTTTAATTTTCGAATATTTTTTATAAAATTATAAAAATAATTTATATTTACGTAAATTTACATTAAAAATATCCGGTTCATATAAAAATTATTAATAAAACTGGAAATTAATAATAACGAATTTAAAAGCGGTAAAATTTCATTTTTAAATCGATATAAATTAAAAATTTACGAATAATAATTTAATTAAATATTTCGGCCTATGACAATTATTAAAGATTTATTTAAAAATAATTATTAATTAAGGTATAATTAAGTATTTTTTAAAAAAATTTAAAATTTAATAAAATTTAATAATTAAAATAATATAATTTATTACTTTATTTAATTTAATTTTACGGTTACGTTTTTTAATGAAATTAAGTATATTATAAAAGTTATTTTTTAAAATCTAAAGAATGATTTATATAATAAATCGCTAATAATGTTATTAGAAATAACGTTTTTTATACATTATAAATATATAGCGAATATTATTATTTTAATATTATGTTTAAAATTTATATAAGAAAATAATTTTGAAAAAGTATATATAATTTTTAAGGCTTAAATAATATCTTTTATAAAGTTTTATTTAAGCCTTAAAAATTTAATTATATTATTATTATTAACGTTAATAATAACCTTAAAATCAAGCTTATAAAAACTTTATTAAAGGACTTAAAGTTTATATTTAACGTAATATATAAGTAAGTTACTTTATAAGTAAATCGCTTATTTTTTATGCTATTTTAATTACGTAACTTTAATCGTATATTTTTTAATATTAATAATATATAACGCTTATAAAAAAAGCGAAAATAAATTTAGCCGTTTAAAATAAAAAAATCGAAATTTAATTATAAACGGCTTTATTTAATAGATAGCGTTTTCGAATTTATCTTAAGAAATCGATATAATAATAAAGCTTATCGAACTAATATTATTATTAATTTGCAAAAATTAACGCTAATCGAAAAGAAATTTATTAAACGAATTTTTATATTAAATACGTAAAAACTGCTTATTTAATTTTAATATATTAAAAATTATCACCGTGAAAACTATTAATAGTTGCCGTGTTCGAGGATACTATGTAAAGTATTTATCGTGTTAATTATTAGTGTAATTACTTCGTATCTTTAGCTCAGCTTAGATAATACGGCTTAAACCTAAACGACCTTGCAAAAATATAACGAATTTAATATTTATCTAACGCATTGCGATATATACTTATATTAATTAAACGATTAATTATATTAAGTAATTAAAAAAATTAAAACATATTTAAATTTAAAAATATATTATAAAGAATTTAAGTTTATTTAGATTATAATTATGAAATACGATATTAGAAAAAGTTTATAACTTTAATTAAATAAAGTTTTTATTAATTTTTTAATACAAATAAATATAAAAAAAAATAAGAAATAATTTATAATAATATAAGTTATAAGCTTTTAAAACAAGCTCTTATTTTTTTAATCCTTATTAGAAAAAATTACCTTTTATATTAATTTATCTATAACTTACTTTTATTTAATTAAAACATTATTATAAGTAAAACCGTTAAGTAATAACGAAATAAAGTTTAAACTAGATTAAATATTTTAATAAATATATTAAAACGTATATTACAAATTTAAAGGTTATTATAAAGTTAATATTATTATTATTATATTTTATAATTTTTTTATAATCTTTAGTTCTTCGACGTACTTTATATTTTATATTAAAACGCGTTTATATATTATATATTAATAGTTTTGTGTAACGCTACGTTATATATATTTTTAAAAAATAATTTATTACTAGCTTTTATACTACGTTTAAAGTTGTTATAGTAACTATTAATATTAAATCTAGATTCGTAAAAACTTAATTTTTTTTTTCGTATTAAAAATTTTAATTGTATTTATACGCACCGTTTTGTATTTGCCTTTATTAATTCCGTAATTTTTTTATTTACGAAATTTTTCAAAAATATTATTAAAATAATTTAACGGAAACGTTATTTATAAAGTAAAATTAAAAATTAATTAGGTAGCTTATGGATAAAAATATTTAAATCTATTAGTTTTTTAATTAAAAGTAATTTAATATTTTTATACGAAATTACTTTTTTTCAGGAAAAAAACGATTATATTTATTAAACGAATTACGTTGTTAATAAACGCCGGAAAATTAAAAATACACGTTTTTAAAAAGAAAAAACGCTTACTATAAAAAATATAAAGGCTTTTATAACTAAAAAAAGATAATAATAAGTAATTATAATTAATAAAGATTAAAAATAATTATCGTAAAAAGAGTTAAACGAAAAAACGATAAAGTAACGTTTGTAATAAACCCGGATATATTATACGTATTTATAAGAAAGTTATTAAAATATTTAATAATAAGAAATTTAATTAATTTAAATTAATTTATTACGTTATAATTATTTTATTTATTTTCGTTAATATAAAACGTTAAAAAATAACTTACATATATATATAACTTATTTTAATAGTTACCGTATTCGAAGATATTAAGTAGAGTATCTATCGTGTTAATTATTGGTGTAATTACTTTATATCTTTGGCTCAGCCTGGATAATACGGCTTGAACCTAACGACCTTATATATATAACTTATTTATATAATACGTTATAATAACTTTTATATAAATATTATTTAATTTTTAATTTTTAAAATAACTTTAATATATATATAAACGAAAATAAAATATTAAATAATAAAGATTAATAGTTAAAGTTATAATAAATAACGTTGTTAAAGTTTTAATTATATTATATCGTATATTACTATTATTAAGTTTTTGTTAATATATAGATTACCGCCTGGCCAGGTATATGCCAGGTAAAAGTGGGGCTACTGGAGAAATAGCAAATCTCTATTTTTAAACGTCTTAGCTACGGAATTTATATATTCCTATTAGAGGGAGCCTTTCTGTTAGATATAGGGGACATTAGTTATATTATTGTATTAGGCTAACTTGCGTATATTTCTCGTACGCGTACAGCTTTTATATAGCCTAGTAACGGAATATATATCTTCCGATTAAAGGGAGCCTTTCGTATATAGGGTACGTTTAACACCCCCTGCTAGCTGATATACCCCCTTAACGCCTTAAAGCATTTATAACGTTAATCGTTATATATTATCATTTTCTAAAGCTACAGCTTTTTATTTAACTTTTCCTCCGGCAATTAAATTCTTTTAATTAATTAATTCCTTCTTTAAAATTATTCGCAGGGTATTCCTCCGTTACTTAAGGGTTTCCGTAATATCTATTAATCCTAGCTATTTTTTGAAATATTTAAACGGTTTGCGTAACAGGGTTTTAGTTAGTTTATTAGCTAGTATATCGCCTATAAGCATATAGTCCATTTTGATTAAATCCTTTTCTATAGCTTTTCGTAACTAATGGTTATATATATCTACGTACCGTAATTTTATTTGTAACAGGGCGACATTAGCGTTAATAAGCCGTATAATCTATTAATTATCGTACTATATATTTAGTAATCTAGTATTTAAGGTGATTTTTAACTTTTTAATTAATTAAAAGCTAAATAAGGCTTTTTTTACAACTTACGTAAAAAATAACAATTCCGTTTTTGTTATAAAAATAATTACTGTATTTTACTTATTCGCCCGCTATTTTATTACTCCTTTAAATAACTTTATAACGTAAGCTTAGGAACTTTTTCGATCGACCGTATTATTTGCAAAAAAGGCGTTACTTTAGGTATTTAACAAATCTTCGCCTTCGAACTATAACGCTAACGTTCTAATCCCAATTAAGTATAGTATAATTCGATCAGCAGCTTTATAATATACGTCGCTAAGGTTCAGGTTAAAACGGGCAAATCGGGATACTGTTACGGGCCGAGGGCTTCGCTGGATGAGACGAATTCCCATTGACTATTGTAAAATCTAAAGCTAAGGAAAAAAGAGAGAAAAGAACAAATCCTTTCCGACAGGTAGCTAGAAATAAGGAATTGTAGGCTAGGGCTTACCAGCTGTCATCAGATGGGTCCAGCCAGCTGCCACGCGTCCCTGGTACGTACCATAACAGATACGGCAAAGGATATATCGGGTTACGTATTAATCGCTACGTAAAAAATAAAACCGATCTTTTTCTGGTATTTATTAACAAAACCTAAATAAGCTAAATTAGGATTCGGTAATAACTTAACGCTAGTTATAAATATCTTTAAGAAATTATTTAAGCTTTCTTTAAGGATTAAATTAACTAGTTTATCTATAAAATCGGATTAAAATAACCAGATTTTCCTATTAGGTTTATCTTTAATCATTTCGATACCGAAGAACTACTATAAGTCCTTACCCCCTGTAAAAGTGTACCGTTCCCGTATTTGCTAAATCAACTAATCGACAAAATCTTAGTTTTCTTTGCGATATACGATAACGATATCGTCCATAAAAAAATAAATAAATACCCCTTAACGAATAAAACAATAAGGTTTATAAAGAACGGGGCTAAGTCCTAATTTCTTAAACGTCCCGGTAAAATCTTTCTGCCATAATAACGGCGACTTCCGTAAGCTATATAAAACCTTCTTAATTAGGAAAGTCTTTCCACGTTAGGGATACCTTAAAGGCGTTTTTATATATATTTCGTAAAATAAGTTAACGTTAACAAAGGCGTTAATAGCATTATACTGTTTAAACTCTAAATCGAACCTAGCCGTTATAACGATTAAAGCTTTAAACAATCTTTTAACTAAAGTAAATACGTATATATTACTATATGCGTTTTTTAACTGTTAATCGTCTCGTATAACGAAACGTACTTTGCATTTTTACAACTAACTTTATTTATTAAATTTATAAACGTATATTTACATGTACCTTAAGATCTGTTTCCTTTTAATAAAAAACTAATTAACCATTTCCCAGAATTACATCTTTTTGTAATTTTACAAATAAGCCTTTTCGGCTTTACGAAATATTTCCCCTAACGGATATATATTTAGTTTTTTATAACCTTACGGCGGTAACGGTAAATTACGCTTATATACCCGGTTTTATAACCTTAATACCTTTTTATATATTAAAATATTATTACTTTTCCGATTAAAATAACGCATATTTCGGGTAATTAACTTTTTTAAACTTCCGCAATTTACCGGCCGGTTATCGTACGTATTTACAAAAAAAATTAAACGTTCTATATTAAATACGGTTTTTTACATCCTATATTTATTTCGGATAATACCTTTTTGGTACGGAATATATAGGGGGCTTATATTTATTACCCGTAAGATACTTTTGTTTTTTACCGTTACTTTAAGTTAAATAATGTAAAAAAAACTTAAAGTTACTTTTATTTTTTCCGTCAGCGTAATGATCGTAATAATTATTAAGGTAAACGTTAGTAACGGTAATAGTTTAAAAAATAAAAATAATTCGAATATAACGGTTATATAAAAGTAATTAATCTTTTACGAATAAGCTTATTTTTCTTTATCCCGTATATCTTTTATGCTAGTACCTTTTTAAAGTTATTCCTTTTATTTAGCCGGTAACTAAATTATTCCGTTTAAGTTTTTATCTTTTTTTTATATATAAATAAAATGGTTATTATTTTAATTAGGTATTTTTACTTGTTAGAATAATTTTTGTAACTTTTTTTTTATTACGTGCAAAAAATCGTTTTTTAAGTTTTTAATATTACTTAAAAAGGTGGCTTTTTCGTTAAATTATACAAGGTCGTTAAGTTCAAGCCGTATTATCTAGGTTAAGTTAAAGATACGAAATAATTATACCAATAATTAATACGATAAATACTTTACCTAATATCTTTAAATACGGTAACTATTAATAGTTTTTACGGTAATAATAAATTATACGTTTCGGTTACGAAAAACCTTATTTCGAAACCGATTGCGTAATGCCGATAAGTTTCGATCCTGATAAATTTTATGCTTTTTGGCTGGTTCGGTAGGGGGAATTTCTTAAAATGCAAATAATAACTTAGGAGATATTAAGTTTTTTGCGGTAAACCTTAAGTCCGTATAAGATAGCTGCTTTACGACCTTTTGCCAGTTTTACGATAGCTACCTTTAACCTTAATCGATTTTACGATTTTTCGAATTCTTATTAATTAAAATAATTAAAATATACCGGGCAATTCTTATTATAAGATACCGGTATTCCGTAATTATAAAATCTTTATAAAAAACGTTTTTTTTAAGGTTTTTAAACTTAATAAAGTTTTGAAATAAATTAAAAATATCGATATTTTTATCGATTTAACCGATTTTTCTTAAAAAGATCGGATTTTGCTTTTAATTTTTAAATACGATTTAATTTATATAAATAAAAGCAATTAAAAGTTGGACGACCTTATAGTGGAAAATATCGACCGTATAAAGGAATTATTGGGAAAGTTAAATATAGGCGGTAAAAGGCTTAAGAATTTCGAAATTTAACTTTTGGCTTGATACGAGGAGGATTACGAGCGATAATTTATCCGGCTATTCCGGATTACGAAAACCGTCCAGAATTCGGTTAAGAATAGTTGTCGATAGGGGCTTGCATAATAGGGCAGTCTGTGAGAAGGTTAGGGCTTGGTGAAGCTTAGTAATCGATATTATAATCTATCCATTTGTTCAATTTTGTTCTACGGTTACGTCTCCTCTAGGGAGATTTCGTTAAATTATACGTTTTAAATAATAATAACCTTATTAATTAACGGATTTTATATTTCGTAAATATTCGTAAATCGGTAACCGATTAAAAAGTTAATTTATGCTTTAAAATTTAACTTTTAAAATCTCTATTTTTTCTTTATAGCTATAATTATCATAACATAAGTTATATAGCTATATACTTATAAGTAAACTTATTAAAGCTTCCGATTAAGTATTGCAATACCGTTTTTATATACCAGGTAAATATAATAAACCTTATATAAACTTTGCTAAAAAAATACGTATTTAAGAATACGGTTATATAAATATATTACTACTTTAAAAATGTATACGATTAAAAATAAAAATAACTTAACATTATTTCGTATCGTATTTATTTTTTTCTTAATTATACCCTTTAAATATTTTGTACCCCCGTTTTAAGCCTGGGTATACAGTGTTAAAAGCTTAAGTTTAATACTTAAAGGAAACGATTATAATATATTTCGAAATTAATAATTTTTTAAGATTTCGTTATCGTATTCGATTACCTGTAAAAAAATTTTGTTTTAGTTTTTTAAAATTTCTAAAAGGTATTTAAACGTTATAATTAATATATTTTACTTTCGGTTTTTAAAATAAATATCCTAAATAAAGCTTAAGTACCTATTAGTCGTAAATATAACGTATTTATATCCTTTAGGGTTTTTTTCGAAATTTGTAAAATCGATAGCGATTTTCTGTTTTAATCGGAAAGTTTTTTCCCTTAGTTCGTAACGTATTTACCTTCTAGCCTTTGCCTTGCTATATGTTTAACATTCGACTATTATAGGACTTTTTAAATATATTCCTTTTATATAGAACTGTAACTGGGCGATTATTTCGGGCCTAAAATATCTTAGTTTTAAGTATTATATAATACCGTTACCGGTCCGTAATAATCTTGTTATATACGAATTAACGCTACGTTTATAAGTTATAAAAGCTGCATAAGTAATTATTACGTTAATATTTTCGATAACGAATTAATTAAACTTATTTATTAACATAATAACTACTTAATTATATTTATCTTAAATAAAATTATTAATTTTTCGGTTATCCCATTAATATCTTTTTTTCCGGAGCTACCGGAAAAATACCAAATTACATACAAAATTCTCGCAATAAGTTACGTCGTACAAACGTAACGTTTTTATATCGCTAAGGTTTCGAAATATTACGTTAACCTTTCCGTACCTTTTAATCGAAACGAAGTTATTACTTACGTATACCCTATTACTTTATACGGTTTATTTAAAGTTTAAAAACCTGTTAATAAAGTTAAAGATATATATCGTAAACCTTAAATCCAAAATAGATAAATTTTTTAAAAGGTAAAACGTAACGCTTATCGTACTGCGTTAATTAAAAATTAAAAAACATATTAAAACCCGTTTTATTCCCTTTAAAAATTAATTTATTTTCTAAATAATTATCCTTTCTATACTTTTCGATAAGCGGTTAATTTTTTCCTTTAAAAATTAATTAAAGGATATCCGGCCTTAAACGTATATTATTATCCTATCGTTAAAACGGAAATCTGCCGGGGCTCTGTTAAAAAATACGTAATAACATTAGGAAAGCTTATAAAAAAAGCTTAAATACGCTTTATAATAAGTTCCCTATATATTCGACTCTTGGCATTTTCGCTTATTACCGTTTCGATCCGAATAAAAACTTCCACGATTTCCTTGTTTTAACCTACGTCTTAAGGTCCTTCCTTACGGTTAAAAATTATCCTCAATTTCTTTTTAATTAAGATTATCCTAATTAAAAGGGTTTACGGGTATCCCGTAAAAGGTCGGAAACGTTACTTTAATATTTTTCGATATAAGTTGTAAATAAATTATAATCCAGTAATTTAAAAGGTTAACCGCTACTTTTTAATAATTAATTATACCGTTATTAATTTCGGCCTTTTTTATTATTTAGAACGTAATCGTCCAAATCTTTATAATAAGTACTAATGCTGTATATAAGTCGTTAACTTATATAATCGTTATCTTCGTTTTTAAAACCCTATATCGTTATCTTTAAGTTATAATCTCTTATTACTTTATAATTTATTCGTTTAGCTTTTTCGTTAATTTTAAGGTTTATTTTAACCTTTTATAATACTCTCGTTAAATATTAATTAAAAGCTTATTATCGTACACCTTACCGGATTTAATTAACTTAACGTATTATTTCCGTAAATTTTTTCTTAAAAAAAGGTTTATTTCCTTAATCGCTAAAAATATTAACTTTAAAACTTATTTTATAAAATCGTTATTACTTTTTCGGAATATTTCGTATTTACGATCCTTATAAATATATGCCGTAAAATTTTAATTATAAGCTTATTTACCTTCGGTCGTTATTTTAAAAGTATTCGTTAAATAATTAATATAATCGATTTTTTCGTAAATTTTTCCGGAAAATATAAATATAATTAAGGAACCGCTTAAGGTATTAATTCGTATTATATAACGGATTCGTTATTTCGGATACGAAGTTATATCAGGTTTTATTAATTTAACAGGTTATAAAAATAACTAATTAGGATCGATATAATCCCATATATCGAGAACGTACGTTTTAGCCTGGAATTCACCTTTAAAGCGGTTTTAGTTTTTAAGTCCGTTATAAATAACGGAGGACGTTAACGATATCATTATTATTGTAATTAATAAAATATACTAATAATTATTACTAATATATAACTTATATCGTCTCAGTAATAACTAATTAATTAATAATAACGCGAATTAAACGAATAAAACTTTTAATTGTTAAATATAGGGGATATCAGTTATGTTGTTGTATTAGGCTAACTTGCGTATGTTTCTCGTACGCGTACAGCTTTTATGTAGCCTAGTAACGGAACATATATCTTCCGATCAGAGGGAGCCTCTCGTATATGGGGTGCGTTTAGCACCCCCTGCTAGCTGACACTTTCCGTATATGGGGCACACTTAGCACCCCTAGCTAGCTGACAACAGCACATGCAATTAGCCTAATTGAATACAATAACTGATGTCCCTTATATCTGCCAGAAACTCTTAACTAATACTGAAACTAATTTCACACCTTGGGTGTGACACTCCAAGTCGAATCGACAGCACACCACTATTTAACCTAAGCCCCTAGCTTTGCGTACCAACACCCTGCTAGGACTGCTTAGTTCCCAGCCCCTAGCACGTTTCCCCTTACCAACTTTATTGCTTGCTCATCATGGCCCAAGGGGCAATCATCGAATCGCACGTTGCTGTCACGCAAATTCCCGAATTGGGTCCTGATACTTACGCAAACGACAAGTACGCAGCCCAATGAATATAGTTAAAAACCAAGCGATAGGGACTAATTTTAGACTTCACTATGCAATTGTAGGCCCCTAACTACCCAACCGACCGGACGAGCTGTATTCGGCGGCTTGTTGCTTGCTCAAGCAATATCGGCAGCTAGCGCAACGGTGCCCCCAGAGTTCTGTACCTACTCGTCGCAATCCTCCTTCCTACTTCCCGTTACTGCTAAGGCGCGGGAGAAGGTTGTCTACCGCGTCGACCGCACCGCCGATGGGCGCACCTACGCGACGCGCGTAGTCCGCGCTACGCAGGGCGCCGAAGGCACTTGTGTCTACATCGCCATCATCTCCTTTCAGAGCGGTAAAATGCCGACCGGCAACGTCCTAGACTATGGTGTCCCAATGCCTGAACTCGATGGTCTTCGCCCAGACGATATTCCGAAGGAGTTCAACCAACAGATGATGGCAGCCTCCACTAGCCGAGACGGGCCATTCCAGCTATTCACCTCCGAGGGCGATCCTTTTGATTGGCGCCCTTTTGGGTTCGTGTTAACAGATGACCCGTGGGAGTGCCGTACACGTGGTTTCTCCCGGTCGCCGCCTTTATCGACGGATTCCGCTTCGGTGAACCTGGCTGCACTGGCGTATATGTCGGATGAAGTTCTCTTGGGGGTACCGATATATGCGAACCCTGATAAGGTCGGATACAGGACGCAAAACGTGACCATGGGCGTCACCCTCACTCACAACATTTCGTTCCACGACCCAGCGGTCAAGGTCGACCAATGGATGGTTGCCGAGCGCGAAACATCCTGGGCAGCGGACGGGAGGGTACTTATCGGCCAGCGGATATGGAATCTGAAGACCGGCCGTCTTGTTATGACATGTACACAGGAGGCTCTGATCCGGCTGAGGGATGCTAAACTGTAACACTATCCCGACTTCAAAGTTTACCGGTTTGTCTCAATTCCCCTTATGCTCCAAGTCGATATTATTGCTAGGTAGAAGCTAAGGGCTTGTCTCCAAGAATCTTCCTCAAGTTTTCGTTGAGCAGGGATCCACTTTGCCTCACTACGGGAGCTCCGGGTCGCTGAGTTTCTGTCATGGTGAATGCGTACACAAATGTATCAGATGATTAAACTCATCATGTAATTTGTTGCATCAACTATCACCTGACACTGCATGTAGAACAAACAGGGATCCCAAATTTCAGTTAAATTTTTAGGTACTCCAAACAGCATGCGCTTTACGCCCTATTACCTACCGAACCACCCTAGGCACCACAATCCGCCCCCCGGCAGCCGCGAGGTGCTCTATCATTGCTACCAACGTGGCATTCATGCCCAACTTGGCTGCTCTCAGCACCCACTCAGCAAGCTCTATCTCCCCTGCTGCCCCAGCCTGCCCTTCTTGGTCTTCCCTGATGCCTCCCTCAATCGCCCACTTACGCAGACCCTCCAAGCGGAGTTCCTCGTCTCCAAGGTGATGGAGGAAATGTACGCGTTTGGCTTCTTGTTCCGAGGATTCTCCTCCCAGTGCTACATCTAAGATACCCTTGACCGCCACATCCAAAGGAACTAGGTTGAGCGCACCACTCAATCGACCGCCCGCGACGACGGGTATGGCGTGCATCAGAGCCGAATAATGGCGAATGTTCTCGACGAGCTCAAGGCCCGGCGCATCACCGGCCTCAGTGTGTTGGCGTGCGATCAGGCTGGGGCGATGGATCCAAATAGGCCAGTCTGAATAGCGCTCGTTCAGCCGCTCAAGGAAGCGCTCGCTGGCCCACTTGGACGCGGTGTAGCCGTGAGCAGTGTTGGCGGAACCGTCTCCTGGGGAATGCAACGCTGGCTTGTAAGCGGCGGCTGAGACGGGGCTGAACACGAAATCTTTTTGCTTGGGGCTATCTGGATCGCAAGAACTTGCTGTTGTCTTCCCGGCTTCGGCGACGACATGTCCTACCGACACAGTCGAGATATAGTGGATAGGCACCGTGTGCGGCGCACACATCTCGACGAGCTCTTTAGTCGATTGCAGGTTACAGGCACGAAGGGACGCGTATGTCTTGAGGTAGGACACTTCTGCGCCATTGTGAATGATCAAGTGAGCTTCGGCGAAGACGCGCTCCGCCTCCTGTTTGATAGGCCAAGTCGCGGAAGACCAAGGTCGCCCTCGTGAACAGATACCTTTTCTAAAGCGAACAGATCGTGGCGGCTGGCGGCGTGGCGTACGCCTATGCAGTGGATTCTTTTTACATTTGGATCTGCTACCAGCGCATTCAGGAGAGCCCGGCCTAGATAACCCGTTGCGCCCGTCAGGACGACCACCTTGGCATCCACAGCCTTATCCCTTTGAGTTGTTAATGGCGCTGGTGCAGGCAAGTCGAGGAGATTGGGCGATAGCTCTGTCTCCTTGTCCCAGTTTATCTTGACCATCGGCTACTGCTTGTTGCTGTCGTCGATCCTGCGCGCCATAGCGGCCAGCGTGCTATATCCAAACATGCGTATAATTGGGATCTCGACAGACAACACCTCTCGGATACGCGCCTGTAAGCGAAGAAGTAGCAGCGAGCTGCCTCCCACATGGAAGAAGTCTGTCTCGGGCATGATAAGACGGCCGTGCGCGGCCGACGGTTGGTCAGCAATAACTTCCTCCCAGATGCTCCTCAAGCGAATCTCCGTCGCTGTCAGCTCGGTGGGATTCTCCAAACATTCAACTCTGGCGCTTTCCGGTAGGGGTAACGCTGCAACGGCCTTGCGGTTAAGTTTCGCTGAGTTCGTCTTGGGCAGGTGATCCACAGGTACAAGAGCAGCAGGGCGCATGTATTGCGGTAGATTCTCAAGCCTCGATAGGATAGTGCTAATATGCTGGCTGAGGTCATCGTTTCGCGATGCTCGGTCGAACACCACGTGGGCGATCAGGGTCGCGGGACTCTCAGGAGACGACCGGCGGACTGATACTACAGCCTCAAATAGAGCTCCCTTGGCCGCGATGATGATGGCGTGTTCGACTTCGCTAAGGTCGATTCGTAAGCCGCGTAGCTTAACCTGGCTATCCCCAGCTATGCGGCCTTCAATAAGGAGTGTTCCAGCGTTTCGCCATCGGCCAATGTCTCCGGTACGGTGAAGGGTGGTCCAGCCTCTTGTCCGGTCATCGCCACTAGCGAAGACATTAGGACAAATTTTTCGGCCGTGAGCTCCGTCTTGTTCAGGTAGCCGGGTCCGACGCCTGCTCCGCCGATGTATATCTCGCCTTGCACGCCAGCAGGTACAGGTCGCAACTGCGCATCAACTACATACACGGAATAGTTGGGTAGCGGACGGCCGGCTGCTATCGGTCTCGACACGTCTGACGCCCGATCTTCCTCAGACGGTAGTGGTACTTGCATGGCCGTAGCAGCGAGCGACGTCTCAGACGGGCCGTAGAGGTTGTAAAACCGCAGCTCGCTTTTGCCCAAAGATGATAGTTGCTCCGGAAGCAACTCGGCAATAGACTCGCCGGCGCAAAATGCTGTCCTCCACTCAGTACATTGGAGGAGTCCCTGTCTACCATAGTTGGGCCATGACAAATATTCAGACGGCGTGGCGCAAGTGAATGTGACGTTGTGCTTGGCCATGATATCGCTTACAGCGATAGCGTCTCCCCGCTGCCGCCATGGGACGAGGCAAAGGCTTCCCCCGTGGCAAAGCGCGGTGAGTATCTGAATCAACGATAGGTCGAAGGTCGACGACGTCTGTTGCAGGACTATCTCGGACTGCAAATTGAATAGCTGGGCGACCGCTTCGGCCCAGTTGCGAAGGCCCTCATGCTTTAAGAGAATGCCTTTAGGCGTGCCCGTGGACCCACTGGTGTACAAGATGACGGCTGTACCCTCTGCTTGAGCAGAAATTGGGACTCGGGGCATCTTACAAGCTAAGGTTGATACGTCGATGACTTTTATGCCCGGTTTGCCGAGCTTGTCGATATCCTGCCCGGTGTATTCATCCACGAGCACGACGTCAGGCTGGCAGTCCTGGACCATGGCGGCCAACCGAGCCCATGGCAAACCTAGGTCGAGTGGCAAGTACACGGCTCCCGAATGCCAGATGCCGAGGATAGAGGATATCCAGTTGTGCGTAGCCTCTTGCAACACCGCGACCGGTGAACCGGGCCTAATGCCAGCAACTTGCAGGGCAACAGCAATGGCGTTCGCTCGGTTCGACAAAGTCGCGTATAAAGTTGTCGTGTTGTCAGGATGCCGCACTGCGGACTCGTTTTGCCGCAGGAGAGTGACCTCGTCAATCCTATGAACGACAGTCTCGGGCCACTGTGAGGAAAATGAGGGACCTGGTACAAATGTAAGACCGTGTCAATCGTTGGAGCGAAGGCACTACATGCTAACCTTGACTAAATCTGATGACTTCTTCTATCTCCGCAGGCTCAAAGATTCCTGGCTCATCCAAAGCCAGACCTGGTTCTGCGACAAATGCCTTCACAAGGCATTCATAGCTCTTGACAAGTCGCTCTGCGCCTGCTTTGCCGTAGAGCTCCTTCCGGACCTCTAGGATGTGGACGCACTCGCCGTTCGGGTCATCGACGATGTCGAGAGCAACGTCATAGGCCAGTTTTGGGCTTTCGAATGACTCAAATTGCATGTGGACGTCACCCCAACTTGTCTTCTCGCGTTGTCCCTGCCTGTAATCAATGAAGCATTGAAACAAAGAAGTGTAGGTTGAAGATCGCGGCACATTAAGCCTGCACTACTGGTTAGAGTCTTCATTCCCTAGTTTACCACGTCTCACTGACAGCAGGTAGCGGACTTACTTGCTCAGGAGGACCTGGAAAGGCACCTTTGGATTCGCCAAAGCGGCGTATGTCTTCGTGCGCGCGTCCTGCAGCAGCAACTCAAATTTTGCGCTTACCTCGGTACGAAGGCGAACGGGGAGCAGGTTTATAAATGGGCCAATAACATCCATCATCTCGTCCTCCGTTCTGTTTGCATCACCAATACCAATAGAAACGTCTTCTACATCGGTTGCATACCTCAGGAGCAGCGCCCTGAAAGAAGCGAGATAGAAATGGAAAGGCGTGGCTTTGTAGCGGCGGCAGACAACCTGTATCTGCATCTTGGTCTTCGCGTCGATCCTCAAAATGGCTCTCTCGTTTTGATGGGCTGCCAAATCTGGCCGTGAAACGGCTGTCGATAGGCTAAGAATGGGCAACGGTGGCGGAAGAGTGGCCAACTCGGCCTTCCAAAACCGTAGCTCTCTGTCAAAGTTGCCTGCTTCGAGGTCGACATATTGTTTCTCGGAATACTCTAAGAACTGCCTCGTGCTGGGCCTCAGATGAGGATGGGCGTAATGATCCATAAGCTGGTCTAGGAATATTTGGAATGACAAGCCATCCATGGCTAGAGGGTGTATCCCAAAGACGAGGAAATGTTCTATCGGCAAGCGTGAGAGCAGAACCAATCGCATGGTTTTACCTCGAGCCACGTCAAAGGTATCATTTCTCAAAGCCTCCGCGGTCCGAGACACTTCTTCCTCTTCACGGATGTGTCGGCACTCTAGTTTTAGCATGCTGGTCTCCATGATACCCTGTACTGGTTTACCATCCCGCTCAAAGAAGCAAGCTCTAAGAGACTCATGCTGCTGGCCCATAGCACGAACGGCGCATTGAAGTTCTCCCACTCGGACTTCGCCAGTCATTCGGGCCCATCCAGTGTGATTCAGACTGGTCTTGTCTTGCAGGAATTCCCAGACGAACCAGAACATTTCTTGACTAAAGGATAATCTGGAGAACTTTTGAATGGCAGAGTCCGAGGATGTGGTAAGTTGCTTCTCATCAAAGAACTCTAGGTCTGGCTTCACAGAAGACGAGCTGCTATTGCTGGTGGAATGAAGCGTGCCATCCCGCATATCCGAGCTGTCAGTCGTTCGGGGCAGACTCATCAAGTCCCGTGAGCCGACTTCCTCCACCTAAGAGCTGTCCTCCAGGTTTAATACCATCCGTGAGGGTATCATTTCGCAGGCCATGGCAATAAGTTCACCAACGATGACACCATTAAGAATTCTGAGAACAGGAATATTTACTTCGAGCGTTTTCATAAACCAGCTGCGAATCTCGACAGCTGAAAGCGAGTCAATACCCATCTGATTAAGACGCATGGAAGCTAGGTCGGTATCGGAGCTATTGTCGGAGTCAATCTGAAATAAAGCCCGGGCTTTTGCATAGAAGGCTTGTTGGATTATACTGTAGATCTGATCTCACTTTGGGCTTCAGCCAGTCGTGTCTTTACTGGGATCTTAACGGCATCGGATGTAGATGACTGGTGCAACTCGCGATGTCGAATGAAGTGGCCCATGATAGGGTCTGATTCCCATACTGGCAGGTCTCCGAGATTGGAATCGGCCTTTTGCAGGCCAGTCAGAATTTCTACCGGCGCAAAATATCCCGGACGTCCTGGTAGTACAGCTTCCGCGAAAAGCTGGTGAAAATCGTATTCAGACGTAGCCGTGTAACCCCCTGAACGCATGGTCGCATCTGCGAAAATTGTCGTCTCATCTAAAGCTTGAGCAATGTTAGCCGATGCCAAATATTGGACCGATGTGCATAACTGACGCTGCCAGTCCGCGACGTCGGCGCTGCTCTGCCAAGCTGGTCATAAACAGATTGGCTGCAGAATATGCTGATTGACCCGGGTTCCCATTTATCGACGTTGCTGAGGAGAAAAAAACAAAGAAATCCAATGTATCCTCTTGAAATAGGTCGTTAAGGTGTATGCTCCCTTCCACCTTGGGCTTTGTGACATTTAGTAGCGCATCCAGGGTCATGTCCCGAATAGGGGTATCCTGTAGCACCACTGAGGAGAGAAAACAGACGTCAGCCTTCACACGCCCGACAACTTGACTGACGAAGGATGCACATAGGGGAATTGTGGCTGGTTCTTAAGCCACATGGAGGAGTTTAGCAAGGCCCGGATGACAAAAATACAGTGTACTCACTCGCATCCTGGGCAACACCCGCAATGGGAGGCATGCTCGAGCAAATGTCAGCATGTAACAACACAACCTCTTCTTTCTTGGTGATATCGCTATTCCGGATCTTGTTAGTCTGGGTGTTATCCCAGCATATGACTTGGGGCAATAGGAAGGGACAGACCATGAAGCGACCTTCACAACGGCACCGAGGGCGCGCATTTCCTCCAACCAAGACACATCGATTCTAGGGCTACGGCTCGAAATAACGACATTCCTGGCTCCATGGCGGATCATCCACTCGCAAAGAGACAATCCCAGACCCCCGGTAAGACCAGCGAGCCAGTATGTTCTTTCGTTAGAGAAAGTGATCAGTGAAGCAGCCGGTTTCACCTTGGTTAAAACGCCCGAGGTCGAAGTCCAGTCGATCACCGTGCATGGAGTCACTTCGTCTTTGAGTTCGGGAAGGGCTTCCAATGTGACAGATTCAGAGCAAATGTCTTGTCTCGATACTCTAGTCTCTGACAGAGCATGGCAAGCACGTGCAGTGGTCGTCTCCAGACGACCTCGGACCTCTTCTAGATTGGACGCCCAAGGTGCCCAGGATTTCTTGCCGAACAGTGTGTCGAGGCTTTCTCGCCTGCAATAGACCGGGAGCTGAGAGCGAATCCGTTTTGCAATGGATCTCTTTCCAGCAGAATTTGTGAAGTCGAGGAAGACAGTGACCTTCGACAGGAGACCGGAAATGGTACGATCAGAGGCATGTGGATGTATTGCCTGCCAATTAACGTCTCTAGACGCTATGGCATTTTTGTGAGTGGTAAAGGTTGTCTCAACCCCGATGAGCTTTGCCTCCGCAGACAAGACTGCGGCTAATCCGTGGTCCGGCTCATGAACAAGGATTCTATCGCCCCGCGACAAACCCTGAGGATTAATGAAGCCAGCCAGTGGTAAACCATTAGAGACAACAGTCTTGCCTCGGTTCCAAGTTCGGTCTTGACAGCAACAAAAAGGTCGCCCCAGGGCTGGGCCACTGATGTGTGCTCGATAGATAAAGCCACCACCTGGTCTCCGGAGTTACAATCCTTCCCCAGGATTAAGAACATATGGCCGAATTCTGCGACCCGCACGGCGGAGAGGACCGAATAAGTGACCCGTATCCGCAATCCGATCCGATCGAAACGGCTAGGAGGCCGTTCCTGCTCCATCACGTAACCCGAATCAAAGGCCACGATCCTTAGGCTGCCGCTACTCGGTGGCGCCGTTATCAGCCGCTTCAGGGAGTTGTAGCGATCATTCATTTCCTTGCAAGTTAGGAGTCGAGGGATCAAGAACCGACCTCCTTTGTCTAGCACCAACTCAGGCTCGGCCGTGATGCTAATACTTTCTTGAGCACGCCACTGGGTTGCTGCCTTATGTCGCAGAAGAGCCTCGGCAATATTGTGAGCATCTATGTCGCGGTCGCACTCGATGTCCAGGAACAAGTAATCGAGAGACGGGATTTCACGCACTGCGGAGCGTACCAGACCAACCAATATGCTCGAGTGCGGATTATCCGGACAGCGGCCCTGGGTGACCCAGACAAGTGTTCCTGCTCCTTGCAGAATGCCTTTATAGCATCCCATTTTGCATGGTCTAACTGCTTGAAGACGTGCTCGTCGAGATCGGCTAGGCTGAATATCGTCGATGTGGATGAGATCCCAGGGCAAGACAAATCGGGCAACGAGTAAATTGTTCTGATACTACCGCAATATTGGTCCAGAAGGGACTTGAGTTGGTCCACGAGTACTGCTGTTCGCGCTCTGTCGCAGCCTACTATCACAAGATCTTGGATGGCTGTGCCAGACCTGAACAGCTCAGGAACAGATGAGAGCGGTTTTCGGAGGAAACGGATCCTGTCGTCCACCGCCTGCGAAGCGAAGACAACGATAGGAATCATAATGTGGTCGACTTTAGGTGAGATAGTCTCGCAACCAGAGAATCCCGTTTTCAGCAGCAGCTCGTTCCACTCCGCCTCTGTCACGGCCGGCGTCAAGACGCGCCCTTCCTGCGCGCCCAGCCACCATCCCGAGAATGCCCCGAACATAGTCCCATAGTGGATAAAGTTTGTTGGTAGAACCTCCAGCACAATGAGATGACCGCCGGGTTTGAGCAGACGGCGAGTGTTCCGCAGGGTCTGCTCGAGACTAGGTGTCGCGTGCAGAACAAGAGAAGCAACGACCAAGTCATATGATTGCTCTGCAAGGCCTTGCGAACCAGGATCTTGCCCAACATCAAATGTTTTGAACATCATTTTCTCGAAGTTAGACTGGGCCCAAGCCTTTGCCGAATAAGAAAATCCAGGCGAGATATCGGTGAATGTGTATGAGGAGAACGTGCCACCAATCTCCTGGAATATGGCCTTGGTGCATGCACCCGTCCCGGCACCGACCTCTAGGATATTCATCCGAGCATATCGATGGGCAATCTGCTTGACTGTTCGAGCCAGAAAGCCGGTATATGCTGCCAATCCACGGCCATTCGAGTAGTATCGCCCCAGCAAGTCATCTCTCGTACCAATCTCGATCGACGACTTGACCCCAGTGGCAATCTCAACGATATATCTTGGCCGATTGCCTTAAGAAATATTACATCTATTACAGGTGCATAAGGCTCACACGCCGAAGCCACCCTTTCATGTGTATCTTCTTCCCATTCGGGCCGCCAGATTGGTAGTTCTCCCGCCCTTGCTCGAGAAATACTATTCGACGCGAAGTGGAACCAATGTTGATAAGGCCCCTCGACCCTGCATGGGTGGTCAGTTGGCACACCCTTCTCAGGGGTTCGCAAGTAGAAGGCCGCCGTGCGCTCCAACAGGCATCCTAGTTCATCCTGCGTCGGTAGGTTCTCAAACTCGCCATGATTCGCAAATTGGACGTCCGGAGCTGCAACATCCCAGACCACCGTAGAAAACAGCTCCTTGTCGTCTTGGGCTGTTTCTCGGGCGAACGGTACACACTCAAGTCCCTGAACCTGAATCGTGGCATGATCCAGACCACTTGGGTAGATGTCAATGTCGGCTGCGACGATGTCTTTGTCTCCTTGCGATGATAGCACGGTATTAAAAGGGAGAGGTTCAGTTCCCTTAACCATTTCGCGCGCGCACAGACCCCGGGTTAACGGTCACGCTGCCAATCCTCCTCGGAACATGCAGTGACGAGAAACGGCCATCTCCAGGCGCTGCATAGGTCAGAAGGGTTGATTGGAAAGCCGCGTCTAGCACAGCAGGGTGAAGCATCAGCCCGGATGGCTCCAGGTTGGAGATACGACCGGTTGCGGCACCAAGCTTTCGTCCTAGCATTTCCAATGCAGCAAAAGGACCAGTATACTGATACCCAAGCTTCTGTAATGAAGAATAGAACTTGTTGGCATGCACCTTGATGAGATTTGGCGGCTGTGGGAGTCTCTTAGGAAGGGCGTTCATAGAAGGTTCGCCCAGCGTGATCTGCACTCTACCACTAGCCAGTAGTTCGAGCTTATCAGCGTATTTCCCGAGTGCTGCGTTGCATTTGGAGCCTGCTTCGATGGTCGAGACCCCCTGCCGTAGGACATCCGTGATGGAAAATATGGTCTCCACACTCGACGTGTCACTGTCGAAGGAAAGGGCTCTACCGATATCAATGTTGAGGACCTCAATGAGTGTAGGCGGAAGGTCTTGACACAAGATCATCGCGGCTTCCAGTGCCATAACAACATAGCCTGCAGCGGGGAAAGCAACCTGGCATTGTAGTTGATGCCCTGAGAGCCATGGGACTCCAGTGGACCGCAAAAGACGCCGCCAACGCATATCCTGCTCGGAACTATCTAGGGTCATGTGGCCCAAGAGTTCCTGAACGGGTCCAGGCCGCATACGCACAGCCCTTGCATATCTGGGCTCGTGCCAGTATTCGTTGTCATGATTCCAAGCATACGTCAGAAGGCCCTTCGCCAGTCTGAAAGCCGATTTGCCGGATACGGACTGGTCATAGTCGTGAAGATTGACGGAACCTTTTCCGAGTTGCGTTAAGACATACCCAAGGCCATCAGCAAAAGACTGGACGGCTGACGATCCACGATTGAATTGGCCGGTGTAGGGGATAGTCTGGACAGGTGTATCTGTGTCCGGTAAAATTTGCAGAACAGGCCCTTTCAACGCCGGGTGAGGGCCTACCTCGATGATAAGGTTGAATGGACCTTTGGACGCGCAAGCATTTTTCACAGCGTCTATGAGGACGGGGCTTACCATATTACTATCCCAGTATCTACCTTTAAGGAGCTCGGACTTGCCGGATATATCCCCTCCGTCAACGCTCGAAAACCATACTGAGTGGCGGCCTCGGCCAACTTGAATGTCTAACCCAGCAAGGGATTCAAGGTATGCATCTGAACAGGCCGCCATGTGGTGCGAATGGTACGCCATAACAACCTTGAGGATCCTCGTGAACTTCTCCTCATCCTCAAATATGATCTTTAACTCTTCAATTGCATCACGATCTCCGGACAGCGTCACGCTGGCCAGTGAGTTGATAGCTGCGAGGCAAGCGCGGCCCTTGAACTCGGGAAAGTCAAAAAGCTCTTGCGCATCCTCCGCTGATGTACAAATCGGGTCCACTTAGTTTCCGGACGAATTTCCCCCCACTTAGCCCCTAAATGTCACATTTCCCATCATCACCACCCATTTTGTATGGACCATTTAGGCCACATAACATAACCGTATTCATTCCAATAGCTAACGAACCGAAAACCAAAAGGCGCGAATTATCGGAAACTAAACGTACAGCCATTTGGGCCTTATATCACGCCCAGCATACGTATTCAAAAATTACATACCTTAAAAACGTTACGAAATTAACAATTTACGATACCATCCGCCGTTACAAAAAACATAAAGTTACCGGATGTTTTGTTATTCTCGAATCGAAATCTAAATTTACCAGTTTTTTAAAATAACGGGCCGAATAATTTGAGAATTTATACGGGCTGCCGTTAAAAAATAACGCGTTTTATTCGAAACTTTAAAAATATTAAGTAAATTCGAAATTTAGTTATATAAAAATACGGTCCGTTACGTCCTTAAATTAATTAATAAAATCCGGCGTAAAACCTGATATAAATTTTAAGTTTTTTAAAAAATTACGGTACGTTTTATATTACTTATAAACACGTAAGTTAAATATTATAGTATTAATTAAACGAAATTACTTTTATTATTAGATATAATAACCGTACGATAAACGTTATTCGTAATAAAAGTAAAAGATATTTCGATAAATATTTAAACTTTTATTTAAAAACGGACGGATTATTATCGATATATAAGGATATTTTATAAACTTTAAAAAAAACTCTTAGTTATTTTTAATTTAGTTTTCCGTATAAATAAATATTCGTATTTCGATAAAGTTCTTATACTTTATTGTATTCTATTTTAATAATCTATAAAAATTAAATATAACTCGGAAATTATATTTTTTAAAAATAACGTTTAATGTTATTATAAAAAACGTATTACTATAATTAAAAAAACTTAAAGAATTATTTATATTATATAACCGCCTTAAAACCTTGATTTATTTCTATTAAAAAATATATAGCGTATTTTAAAGTTACGATTAAAAAGGCGAAAGCATAGATTATATTTTACGGCGGAAATAAAATATACTATTAAGGTAGAGTAACGGGATTTAAAGCCCCACCTTTTTTTCCCCTTAGCTAGATTAGGCCTTTACTAGCTTATTTTCTAATATACTATTATATTACGTTAAAAATTAGCTAATTAAATTCTATATCCCCTTATCGAATTACCGAAACTTAAATTTAAGTTATAGAAAATTAAGTTCGTTTAGTATTTCCTTAATAAAATAATTAATTTTCTTTTAATTTATTTTAAAAGTTTAAATGTTTATAAAAAAGGTTATTACGTAATTAATATTAACTTAATAAATATAAAACTTTATATACGTATCGAATAAAAGCTAATATATATATGTAGACAAATTGTGTTATATTTTTCAGGCTGTGGTTCTAGTTCTAGTTCTAGGTTTCCAACTAGGGGGAGAGCAGCTAGATATAGCCTTTAGCTTTTTTGTCCTTGTAATCCTAGGGCTACAAATTAAAGCCTTTTTAATCCTTTTAACGCTTTAATAATAAATTACCATATCTGCCGATACGCCTTTATGGCCCTAGGGTTGCTATAAGCTATTTATACCTTGTTATCGCCTTAGAAGTTATTAAAAGGTTTTTCTATCCGTTTTATATAAATCCTATAGCCTTTCCGGGATAAAGTTAATTTCGTATTTATTATTACGTTTTTATTTTTTCGGGCAATCCTTTATTATATATCCGTATTTACTATAAATAAAGTAAACTGGCTAGTTTTCTTTATTTTATAGGGGTTTATTTTAGAGATTTGCTATTTGTGCTGTATCTCCCTTGCTATTCGCGCTGTGTGCCCCACCTTCCAGCAGCTACACACCTGGTATAGCTGTCGGTTTTTAACTAGTTCCACCTTAAGATCCGAAGCGTTACGGCCGTACGCGCCGCCTTTATCAGGATTCGGGATAGCCGTTATGGCCGAAATAACGCGTTATTATTATAACGAAATTGTTATAACTGTTATAAAAAATTTGCAGTTAAAAAAGATAATTATAGCTAAAAGCGTTATAATTATAATTGCAGCTGAGAGCTGACAGGTAGCAGATTTATGGCGGCTGTAAGCAACTGGTAAAAGTAGGACACAGCACGAATAGTAAGGGGGATATAGCACAAATAGCAAATCTTTTATTTTATCGGTTTTATTTCGCGTTATAACTATTACTATTTTTTTTTTCGAAATTTTTCTTCTTTTTTTTAAATTCGGCGACAAAGTTATTATATACTTAATTTACCGTTATAATTAGGTATTAACGAAGTATTTTTTTTATTCGGCCTTTTTAAATATCGCTGTTATAGTTCTTATTCCGAATTAAGTCGATAAATATAGTAATCTGTTATCTAGTATTAATAGGTATATCGATTTCGTTATACCGTCGTACCAGGTTCTTAAAGTTAATTACATAATCTAACGCTAACTGCTTTTTATCCTATTTAACGAATTAAAGCTAGGTTTAAAGGTTTATTTTCTGATCGATTTCTTTTGCTCTATATAAACGCTTTAATACCTTAATTATCTCCGTTCCCTTTGTAAATCCAGTAACAACTATTATAGGGGCTTCTTTAACGTTGGTAACAATTGCGGCAGCCAATTTGGTTTTATTAATATGGGTAAGTTTCGCCGAGTTACCGTTACGGTACCTAATCGCTATCAGGGCTACCTAGATAGCCGTTTTCCATATCTTCCAGTTATTACTACCTTGCAGCCAATTTTCCTTGTTAAGTTTAAAATCAAGGTCCGTTTAATCTAGGTACGTATTTTTTTTTTCCCCCGGCGTTATCTTCCCTCGACAGTTTGGCGAATACCTTTATTAGTTATTCCATGTTAAAGCTTTCCGGCTAACCTACGTTTTTTCTAGACGTTATTCCTTTTCCAGTTGCCATCTTAGCTCTTTTTGGTTCTTTCTTTAGGTTCTTTTTGTAGTTCTTTCTCGAGTTCTCTTTCTTGAATCCTTTCGGATATTACCGCGTCGACAAGCCTCTCTTGCTTTTAATCGACAACGGCCCTGCGTATATAAACGCTTTAGTTTTGTTCGAAACGATTAAGGGGATTTTTAAGCCTTTTTTTCTAAAACCGAGCCTTTGTAATTTCCTTGCTTTAAAGCGCCTTTATGCCAAGCCTACCGTTTTTTTATTTTAACTTTTTATATCGAAACGAAACGGTACTTCGAATATAACACAAACTGGATTAAGATATTAATTTTGCCAAAAAACGGAACTAGAAAATGCTACTATATAAGCAAATTATATTGTATTTTTCAGGCTGTAGTTCTAGTTTTAATTCTAAGTTTCTAATTAAAGGAAAAGCAGCTAGATATAACTTTCAGCTCTTTTATCCTTATAATCCTAGGGTTACAAATTAAAGCCCTTTTAATCCTTTTAACGCTTTAATAATAAATTACTACATCTATCGATAATATATATAGAAATATTTTAAATATTTTAAATAAAAATTATAATTAATAACATTAAGTTTAAGTTTAAAAAATAGATAGTCGTAACGCCTTTATAATTACGATAATATATCTATCGGTTATATTATTATTTACCGAACGTTTTAAAGATATTATATATATTAAAATTATACATTAAATTTTTAAGCAGTACGGGTTATAATTATTACGTCGTAAATATAAAAAAGTTCCGTATTTAATTAATCGCACCGTCTTTTTCTATTATAATAACGTAATTATATTATAGTTTTTTAAAGCAATTTAATATAAACAACCCCGTTTAATTATTATCTCGTAATTATAAAGGCGTTACGGTTAAAAGCTGTATATTAATCGAAATTTTATATTTTATATTTTAATATTTTTATTACATTAACCCCGATTAAAAAGTTTTATATATAATTTTTAAAAAAAAACCCTGTTAAAACCGTATATAATAATATTTCTTATTATTTTTTAATAATTTATTATTAACGTACTACATAAGCTCGCAAGCTAAACAAGCTCGTAAGCCGTTTTTTAACACTGCTTAATAATAAATTCGAATTAATTAACCATAATATATTAAATTAACTAAAATTAATCGGATTTTTCTTCGCTAAACGTTTTTACAGCTTCTTTATAAATACGCGTATTATATCCGGGCTTGCTGTAAACGTTATATTTCCGTTTTTTCGTTTTAACCCTTTTACGACAATTACTTTTAACGGATGTTAGCTATATTTTTTTATTACCCCCTTTTTTTTCGGCTAAAAGAGCTCATCCCTTTTATATAGTAAGTATCTCTTCTTTTTAAAGACGTTTATTTTTAGTCCTTCGACGTTTGTTTAAGATATAATTCGTTTTACGTAATTAGGTAACTTTTTTTCGAAAAAAAGTAACTTTGTATAAAAGTAATAAGTCTCCTTAGAGGAAACGTAACCGTAAAACCAAATTGAACAAATAAATAGATTATATTATCGGTTACTAAACTTTACCAAATCCCAACCTTACAAACTGCCTAATTATGCCCCTATCGACGACTATTTTTAACGGAATTCTGGACGGTTTTCGTAATCCGGAATAACCGGACAAATTATCATTCGTAATCCTTTTTGTATCGATTTAAAAGTTGAATTTCGACGTTTTTAAACCCGTTATCGTTATCCTTTAGTTTTACCAGTAATTCTTTTATAAGCCGGATATTTTTTAATATAAATTTGCGCAAAAACCGATTATTTTTACCGTTTTAAATTAAATCGTATCCGAAAATTAAAAATAAAACTTAATTTTTTTCGAATAAGTTGTTAATATCGACGGAGGTATTAATATATTTTATTCGGCCGATTATTTTATTTAAGTCGGATAACTTAATTAAAACCGTTTCCGTTAAGATTCCGGAAATACGGAATATTAGAACTTTATATTCGGACTTAGTTGGTATATTTTAGTTGTTTTAATTAATAAGGGTTTAAAAAACCTTAAAATTAATTAAAATTAAAAAAGTTGTAAAATTAACGAAAGGTCGTAAAATAGCTATTTTATACGGACTTAAGGTTTACCGCGAAAAACTTAACATTTCCTAAGTTATTATCTACGATTCCCCCTACTAAACCAGTTAAAAGGTATAAAAGTTATTAGGGTTAAAACTTATCGGCATTACGCAATCGGTTTCGGGATAAGGTTTTTTGTAACCGAGGTATAATCTATCGTTACCATAAAAACCATTAATAATTACCGTATTCGAAAATATTAGGTAAAATATTTATCGTATTAATTATTAATGTAATTACTTTATATCTTTAGTTCAGCCTGGATAATACGGCTTAAACCTAATAACCTTATATAAAAGTAATAAGTTATTTTTTATTAAAAGATTTACCGATTTAACGATTCTTGTCGGCAAGCTACCCTAGTAATTTTTAATCCTTTTTTGTAAATAACGTCTTTATTTTATTATTTTTTTTTTATTTCTAAAGGTTTTCGTAAACGGAGAACGAATAAAACCGGTAAAGATTAACGGGGAAATAATTAACGTAAGTATAATTAAAGGGATTTTAAATTTAAAAAAAACGGTATTAAGATCGAATAAAATAAAGCCAGTTTTTGCAAATCCGGATTTGATATTATCGGACGTTATAGCAATTTTAAACGTATCGTAAAAACCGGTAAGGAAATTTTTTTTGGTAATATAAGTATAATAATATCGTATTAAGCTTTTAATATATAACGAATAAATACGTTTTAAAAGAGAAAAACAGGATATATTAAAAAGTTAAAACTTATGTAAAAAATACGCGGGTATATAAAGTATAATAATATTATAATTAACGTAATATTTTTCGAATTTTATCGAATAATAACTTTCGTAACCGTTAAGGATAAAAAAATATTTCGATTTTTTTATACGCGTTCGAATATATTAATCGAAATATTAAATCTATTTTAAATTTAATTCGTTCGTTATTCAATTATTATTATTTAATGCAATTTTTTAATTAGTTATTAATAATAAATTATTACGGAACCAGGATTTAAGGTAAATTTTTTGGTTATAATAATAAATAACGGTATAATTTAATTCTAGGAATTAATAACTTAAATAATTATAACTTATTTTTTATTTTTTTTGTTAAGTTTATTTAAATTTTTTACGTTTTTCGGTATTAGTAATTATTATGTTTATTATTATAAAAAGCTTTATTAAAAATCCAGTCTCGTCGAAATTATAAATATTCTTTTTTATAATGCTGTATTTTACGATAGTAACCCGAATAAACTTGAATTATTTACGAAATATCTTTAGATTTTCGTATAGTATTTTTTAATAATCGATTTTTCGATTTAAATACGTTTTAAGTTTTTTTTGCCGTTTAATAAAGTTAAATACCTAATTAACTTTAACGCATTTTATAATACGTTACGTAAATAGTAAATTTGCTATATTTTTAACGTATTAACGCCGGATACGAAACGCTTACGTATTTAAATTAAGGATTTATTCGATAATAGATTTTTTTTCAGTCGGCGTTAATTTTCGTAAATAGGAAATAATATCGGCTCGGGTATATTAACCGTAATATCGGGCTTTTAAAATAAATTCGGGGACGTTATATATAAAATATAACTTTTTAAAGTTAAACTTTAAATTTCGTTTTTAAACCTGGATAACTAAGTTTATCCTAGATTCTTTTGTAAGACGTTTTATATTATGGGTGTTGAAAAATTAACGATCAAAGTTAGGTAGTTAAGATGTTGATAAAAACGGCTCGCGAACTTGTTTAGCTCGCGAGCTTATATAGTACGTTATTATTTTATTTAAAAGTTTATTATATATATTTTTAAAATTTTATATCAGTACGTTAATTAAGATATAAAAATTATAATTTTTTATTAAGCTTTATTTTTATGGTTTAGATATTTTATAAGTTTTTTATAGGTCGGTATTTAAGATATAAGCCCTAGCTATAGCTGCGCCGTAGGCGCAGCCATAACCTTAAAAATAGGGCCTGATCTCGATAAGGTAATCTTTTTTACAAATTAGCTATTGTTACAGCACGGAGGGCTTGGCGATCAAAGCAGATTCCCATTTGCTATGTAAAATCTAAGGTGAAGAAAAAAGGAAAACAAAACAATCCTTACAGCTTGGTAGGTTAGAAGTAATGTGGGCTAGGGCTGGGGTTGGCCCTACCAGTGTACAGACCACTCCAGATACGTACCATAACAGCTATAACTATACCTAAACGGCTGCGTTTACTTAAATAAAATAAATACGGCCTTATTAAGTATTAAATTCTATATATAAAATAGAAAACAGATTATTTTTAACTGTTATAATTGTTAAGATCCTAATTTTTAAATATTTAATATATAATTTAAAAGGGTATTCGGAAATTATATGGACCGGATTTGTACTTATAGTCGGTGTATAAAAGTCTCGGTATAATCTTTACACCCTATATTTTCTACTATTACTTTTACAACTTTATTTATACGGTTTTATTAATTCTTAATAATATTATTAATAAATTTAATAGGTTATATATAAATATATTATAAATCTAATAAATTATTTTAATATTATATATATTAGCTGTTAGAGATTTTATGGTTTAAGCTTATATAACCTAGTTCTCGGATATATAAAATAATGGCTTTTTTATAGTTTTAACAGTATACGATTAATTAGATTTATATTATTATACAGTTATACGTATTTAGTATATAAAGCGGCGCACGTACCAATGCACACCCCCCCTATTTGCACACCCACTAAAAAATTAAAAGTTTATTAAATCGTAAAAATTCGAAAACGCCTTTAATTATTCCAAATAATTTATATTATATTAAATTCGTCGTAAATACTTAGGCGCGCATTTTAAATTACTTATAAATGTACTTTTTTTATATTAATAATTTATTAAATTTATGTAATATTATAAATAAAATACAAAAATATTAAAAATAGTTATTAAACGTTATATATATTTTTACAACGCATTAGAATATAATAATGTATTATATTATAATAAAATTTTTTATTGTATTATTTTATACGAAATATAATTTTAATAAGATAAGTTTTATTATTTTAAGTATAAAAAAGATGTATAAAGTAAATGTTTCTTAATTTTCATTTTAATATAATATAATAATCGTATTTTATATAAGGTAATAAAATTTTACCTTATATATACCGTTATAATTT